>ML315003.1:0-41618 GCA_005239505.1 Nicotiana paniculata
CATCCCCTACCGCAACCCCAGCCCCTAGACCCGAGCTATCACCCCTCCCCCACCCTTAAATATTTGTCTCCCGAGTATTTGTCTAAATTTTTTTTTTTTAAAGTATTTTTTACTATATGATAAAATACCTGAAAATAAATAAAATACCGTTATAAATAAAGTGAATGTATGTGGATGTTTATTTAATCCATCCATACATTCTATACAATGTACTACTTGGATAGATGCACCTATTAATTCCTAGGATGTATCTAGTGAGTTTTGGATGTATCGTATATAGTATAAATAGGACATTCTTTGCCCATGAAAGAAGACATAAGAAACACATTTGAATAAGATAACTTCGACATTCTCCTCATATACATCTTATCTCTATTACTATATTGTTCTATTTTGCTCTCATTTCTTAAAACGTTATCAGCATGAAGTTCTAACCAACTGAGGTTATCTGCTTCATTCGAATTTATCTTCTTCAAAAAAGAGGTAGTTAATATCTTTTCCGATCCAGGTGTACATTCTTATGTTTATAACGTTTCTATTAGGATCCTATTTAACCTACAATTTTGTTACCATATGCATAACTTGTTTTGAATATGGTTATAATAATTGTCTTGGTATGAAAACTATAAGCTTCGATTAAATTATTATTTTATTATATAATCTATGAAAAAGTTTAAACCTATACATAAATAGATGAGTATTAAATTGATTATAATGATTAGACTAATTAATTCCACATCCAAATGTTACGACACAATTGGGATAATAGAAGTAAGGAAATGGAAGTTCACAAACATTTGCACTAAGAAACTCTTCAATTCAATGAAATAATTGTTATAAGGTTTGACTTCTAATTTGTAGGATTTTAAATATGTTAATTGTTTTTACTCCTGTAATTACAATCATGTTTATCAATAATCTTTCGCAGGTCCTAATATTCTCTATATTCATAAATAAAATTAGCATTAGTCCGTTACAAAATAATTTTATCTTGGTACATTATAAAGTGATACTTACGGCATTAATTAGGTCGTAATAAATTAGTACTTGCGAGAGATATTTGTGTTGATGTCCTAATACCTATTGAATTTGGATTGTTAACCAAAAGTAGATGTGATACATATATTGTGGATGACAATTAACTTAAATTTGCACCTAATCTATGACCAAAAATTTCCAATATGCTTCTTAAGAAAAAGAAAAAAAAAGGTAAACGAGAGATAAGCAGTACATGAAGTTATTATATGTGCAGGTACATCTATTTCACTAATATTGATTTAATTATAGTAGTGTTGGCTACTGCCTTTATGACATAATATAGTAATAGAATATTATCATAGCGTTGGTAATATAAAAGTCAAGGTAATTCACATCCCTTTTGCAGTATCTGTTTGAATTCATTTATTTGATTTATAAGTTACGATGAATTCTAAAGAGCTAAGTGATTGGAATTTGGATCATACGTTTGTGCTTAAAAAAATTTAACATTACTCAATCATGTTTATAATTATTTCTCGTTTGAAATTATGTGCTGAAATAATCACTTATAACATATTAGGAAAAAAATTCATTCTACATGCCTCGAATTGCTTCTGTAGTAGCAATAATTCGGAAGAGATGTTCGGACATCGAATTTGAGTCTTGGTGCATCATGATGATAAGATGTTGGGTTTTAATCCCAATACATTATGCTTAACATGCCTTTATGAGGGTAAGACATTGAGTTTGAGTCCCAATCCACCACAATTAATGATATAATGATGATTGAGGCAAAATAATATGTTTTTAATGAAGCTCGTCCCTCTAGATCTGCTCCATTACCTGAAGCGAATTTGATAGCAATATATCAAAGTCTGAAAGAAGACTAAATAACTACCGGGGCCATATGAATAATAAAGAAGAAATATATCTTCTGGATAGTGCTACGACGCACCATATTAACAGATAAGAGATACTTCTCTTATTTAATTATAAAAGAAGCCAATACCATAACAATATCTGGTAGTAAAAAATTAATTGAGGGCTCTGGAAGAGCGACTGTATCATTACCAGGAGGAACTATATTGGCTATTAATGATGCATTATATTGTAGTAGGTCTCAAAGAAACTTGTTGAATTTAAAATATATTCGCCAAAATGGCTATCATATTGAGACCACCAATGAAGGAAAGGTTGAATACCTTTATATTACTACAATAAAAGCGAAAAAAAAAATATTTAATTGAAAAGCTTCCCGCATTTTCCTCCGGATTATACTACACTAATATTAGTATAGTTGAATCACATGCCATAGTAAACAAGGAGTTTACTAATGATTTTATTATTTGTCATACTCGGTTGGACCATCCCGGTTATAATATGATGCGCAAAATAATTGAGAATTCACATGATCATTCATTGAAGAACCAGAAGATTATTCTAACTAAAGAATTCTCTTGTGCTGCATGTTCTCGAGGCAAAATGATTATTAGACCATCAGTAATCAAAGTTGGAGTTGAATCTCCTACATTATGGAACGTATATAGGGTGATATATGTGGGCTCATACACCCTCTATATGGACCATTCATATATTATATGATTTTGATAGATGCATGTACAAGATGGTCACATGTGTGCTTGTTATCAACCCGCAATTTGGCATTTGTGAGGTTACTAGCTCAATTAATAAGATTAAGAGCACATTTTCCAGATTATGAAATTAAGACACTTCGTCTTGATAATGATGGTGAATTTACGTCCCAGGCCTTTAATGATTATTGCATATCAACTGGGATAACAATTGAGCATCTAGTTGCTCATGTTCATACTCAAACTGGTCTAGTGGAACCATTTATCAAACGCCTCCAATTAATTGTTATACCAATGCTTATGAGAACAAAACTTCCCATTTCGGCATGGGGCCAGCTATTTTGCATGCAGCAGCTCTTGTGCAGATCAGACCCATAGGTTATCATAAAGTCTCCCAAATACAATTGGCTTTTGTCCAGGAGCCAAATTTTCCCATCTTAGAATATTTGGATGTGCAGTATATGTTCCCATTGCTCCACCATAACGCACAAAGATGGGACCCCAAAGAAGGTTGGGGATATATGTTGGGTATGAATCTCCTTCTAATATAAAATATTTGGAACCTATGGCTGGAGATTTATTTACGGCAAAATTTGCTAACTGCCATTTTGATGAATCAGTATACCCAATATTAGGAGGAGAAAATAAGTAGTTGCAAAAAGAGATAGATCGGAATGCATTATCACTATCTCATTGAGATCCTCAAACAAAGCAATGTGAACATTAGGTTCAAAAGATAATTTTTTTGTAAAATATTACAAATCAACTGTCAGATGCATTCACTAACCTACCAAGGGTGACTAAGTCACATATTCCAACTGCTAATGCTCCTATTTGAATTGATGTCCCGGTTGGATAATCTATAAATGCAAATGAGTCTAATCCACGCTTGAAACGTGGTAGACCAATTGGTTCCAAAGATAAAAATCCTCGAAAGCGAAAATGAGCAAATGATCTAGGAGATCATAATATGGAGGCAATTGCTCAAAAAGAGACATGTGACATAACAAATGATAAGACCTCAGAGGAGGTGTGGGTACCTGAAAATAATAAGAATGAAGAGATCTCAATAAGTTATGTCTCTACAGGAAAAAGGTGGAACCGAAATAAAATTATTATCGACAATGTTTTTGCTTATAATGTTGATGTTAAAATCATGCAACAAGATGAGGATCTTGAACCAAGATCTGTTGATGAATGTAGACAGATAAATGATTGGCCAAAATGGAAAGATGCTATCCAGGCAGAATTAACTTCACTTGAAAAACGTGATGTATCGAGCGTATAGTTCGAACACCTGAAGGAATCATGTAACGACCGGAACGGTCGTTTTGCATTATCGGACCCCGTTCCACTAAATAAAACTTTTCATAGCAGCTTATTATGATTTATAACTTGCGGGTACTGGTGGTCCGGGATTCGGGGTTGTTTAGAGTGCTACAGGAGCATTTGGTTTCTTAAGGTTGGCCTTTAAGGCCAAGTTTGACTTCGGTCAACATTTTTAGTAAACGACCTCGGAATCGAGTTTTGACAATTCTGGTAGCTTCGTATGATGATTCCTAACCTGGTCGTATGTTCGGAATGGGTTTCTGATGACCCGAGAGCATTTCGGCGCCCAACATTGAATTACGAGTTCCTTAAGTTTCTATTATGATTTGGGATGTGTTTTTATGATATCGAGGTCCGAATAGAATTCCGAGACAAGGAATAGTTCTGTTATGTCATTTATGACTTGCCTCCAAAATTTGGTGTTATTCCGAGTAGTATAAGTTGTTTCGGCGCGTGGTTAGCGAAGTCTAGAAAAGTTAAAGTTCCTAAGTTTGGTTCTAGGGGTTTTGAGGTGTGATTTTGAGTTTTAGCGTTGTTTTGGGTGTTCCGAAGGCTCGAGCGAGTCCACATTATGATTTGGGACTCATTGGTATATTTGGACGGGGGCTCGGGTGGGCCCAGGTGCCTCTTGAACACCACACGAGGCCAAAAACCAGCTGCATTAACTGCTGGTGCATCTATTCTGGTGTGACCGCAGGTGCAGTTGCTAACCTCGCAGGTGCGACACCCCAGTTGTCAGGCCAATTCTCGCAGGTGTGGATAAAATTCTGCAGGAGCGGAGTCGCAGGTGCGGTCTCCACTCCGCAGGTGCAGGCCCAGGTATCCTAGTCCATTTCTGCAGGTGCGAGCTTTTTATCGCAGATGCGAGACCGCAGGTGCGATCCTCGAGCCACAGGTGCGGAAACCCTGTCCAGACAGTGTGTTTTTATACACGGGAATTTACTCATTTCCCTTATCTTCATCTTCTTCCTTGGGGCGATTTCCACCATTTTAGAGGGGCAAACGACCTGGTCATTGAAGGTAAGTAACTTCCACTCTAATATTAGCTTCATTCATGAAATACTAGCTTAATTAACTACCTAAATTAGTGGAAATTCAAGAATGGGGTAGTAACTTAGGGCTTCCGTTAATGTGAGAATTTACCCGTGAATTGGCAATGAAATCAAGTGAAAATTGTATTATGGGTGAGTGTTTCCTTCGTGACTTTGCGGAATCCGAGCATGTGGGCCCGGGGTTGGATTGTAGAATTTCTTCAAGAATGGGAAATTTACTAAGTGAGTAGGAGAATTTCCATGTTTTGAGCATAAATTAATGAATTTGTATAACATTTGGNATTCTTAGTCCGGGAAGTAGGTTCGACACGAGGTGAGTCTCCTTTCTAACCTTGTAAGGGGGAATTATCCCCATAGGTAACTATAAATAATTGCATGTTCTTATTTGCGGTGGATACGCACGCACGAAGTGACGAGAGTCCGTGCGTAGCCATTACTATGTTGTGTTGGGTAGTTCTAGGACTCACGAGCATGCTTATATGTGCCTTACATGTATTCCTAAACATATCTTGATTTGCTTATTATCCTTGATTTGGCATAAGAATATTAGGAAGTGGTGGTCCATAATATATTGCTTAGATTCTTGCCTTAAAGAGAAATCTCTGATAATTCCCTAAAAAAAATTGATAATTCTATATATGTATGAGGCACTGCACCACATGTATGATTCATGAGCGGAATAGCCCTACTATTATGTCAACTGCGTCGCATGTTCGATTCACGAGCGGGATAATAGATGCATCTATGGTTCGAGCCGTTCGACCCTCGACAGTGCACATGTTATTTTATCGCGACGTTCCGGCCGTACGTGTCCAGCCTATTATGTGTTGTGTGATTCACTGGGATTTTGTTGTAATTATACAAACTGGTTTATGTCACTAAGGGAATTTAGTACATTATGTGTTAAGTAAAATTTGACATGCAAAGGTAAATACAACTATACTTGATGATATATCTCCCTGTGATTTCTACAAATGTTATGCCTGCCTAGTTCCTATTAAATCATGCTATTTAAAATGTTGACCCTAGTAAGTATCACGTCTACCTCTCGTCACTACTTCTTCGAGTTTAGGCGGGATACTCACTGGGTACATATTTGTTTATGTACTTACTGCACTTCTGTACTTAATTGTACAGGTTCTGAGGCTGGTGCATCTGGTTATCAGACCGGATCACGATTCTGATCTCAGTTGGGCCCAACTTCACGGTGAGGCTTCTCCTAACGACTTTCGGCGGCACCTTGGAGTTTTCTTTTGCTTATTTCCCGTCTATTCATTTCAGACAGTGGGATTGTATATTCTGTTAGTATGCTCGTAGGACTTGTGACACTAGTTCCTAGCACACACGTAGTTGTTATTTTGATTTATGGGTTGTATATATATGTATATTGCCTCATTCTCATCATGACCGTTTTGATAAAAGCTGGTTAACTATCCTTGTCAAATCACGTTTTAACTATTAAAAACTGAGTGTATTTTTAAAGTGTTTAAAATAATAAAAAGGAGCATTTAGTAAATGTTAGAGTCGGCTTGCCTGACCCCGCCGTTGGGCGCCATCACGACCTCAGTTAGGATTTTGGGTCGTGACAATATGGTATCAGAGCACTAGGTTCACGTAGGTCTCACAAGTCACGGGAAAACCTAGTAGAGTCTTGCAGATCGGTATGGAGACGTCTATGCTTATCTTCGGGGGGCTATAGGGTGTTAGGAAAACCTCTCCTTATTTTTATTCTATCGTGCAGTCAATGGTTCACTAAATTTCGTTCTTCTATTCTCTCACAGATGGTGAGGACGCGTACATCTAATGTTCTAGATCCGGGAGGGGCCGCTACCCTCGTTGTTCGTGGCCGTGACAGAGGCCGGGAGAGGGCACCAGCCCGAGGCAGGGGACGAGGGCGTCCCCGAGCTATTCCAGTTGTACCACCAGAGGACCCCACTATAGAGGAGCAGGGTGAGGTGCCCCCAGCAGGTCCTGCTCTAGTAGATTTCATGACGGCACCAGGATTCCAGGAGATCATGGGTCGTATGATGCGATTCATGGACACTATATCCTTGGCTAGTTTATTTCCAGCAGATCCTGCCACATCTCAGGCAGGAGGGGGAGCCCAGACCCCTACTGCCCAGGCTGCAGGCTAGACAGCAGCACTTCATCACACCCCGGGTACACTGCCCGTGGGTGGAGCCTAGCCAGTAGCAGCAGCACCTGATCTCAGACCAGTTGCGGATGGCGATCCGCAAAAGTTACTGGATAGATGGACCCGATTGCACCCTCTTATCTTCGGGGGTGAAAAGGGCGAGGATGCCCAGGACTTTATTGACAGGTGTAGGGACAGAATGCACAACATGAGGATACTAGAGTCCCATGGAGTGGACTTCACTACTTTCCAGCTTGAGGGCAGGGCCCGCAGATGGTGGCAGTCCTACATCCTGGGTAGGCCAGCAGGTTCCCCTACCATCACTTGGGAGCAGTTCACTCAGTTGTTCCTGAACAGGTATATTCCACCCTTCGAGAAGGAAGAGCTGCGATATCAGTTTGATCAGCTAGAGCAGGGGCAGATGTCCGTGACAGATTATGAGGCCAGATTTTCTGAGTTGTCCCGTCATGCCCTTATGATGTAATGGTTTATTAATCTTTGAATTGTATGTAATAAATGAGCATATATCAATTTTTTGGTATATATTGCTTTCTAAGTGTTGTGGTGATGAAGACAATGTTTGTTTCTCTTGTCCTATTTAGGTTTATTTCTTACCAAGAAACTTTTGTCAATTTATTAATTATTATAACATATAATTATCATAAAATAAATTATATTTATCATAAAAATTATCTTATCTAAGCACACTTGTAGTTAAAATAAAATGACAATAGAATATTTTGTATTTGAATCGATCTGGAATCTATAATTTTGAAGAACTTACGCCCTTATAAATGTAAACAGTTCTAAGGTTATTTAAATTATTTTAACAGAAAAAGAGCTTATCAGAATTTTTTTATCAAATGCTGCAGCAATTTATTATCAATTTCAGCAGTTGTATTGAAACTCATAACTGCTTATTTATTAAATGAGTTTTAGCACTTAAAAGTAGTTTTCAGCTCCTAATTTTTATAGCTACTTCAAAAAAAAAAAGCTAATCCAAACACGCTCCTAAATTGAAATGATGAAAGTACTTTACCAATGACAAGTAACTTTCTTTTTTGACATTTTACTTTACAAGAAAGGGAGGTGAGGACAGAGTGGTTAAAAGGGGCATCCTTTACCGCGGAAACCAAATTCTGAAACAGGAAGAAGAAATTCTCCACATATGTTATATTCTTCTTGAAGCTACACTCAGTAGCACCCTCCCCACCACTTCTCTGAACCGTTCAAAATCGGAACTGCCAGTTCACTTTTTCCCCCTTTACATCACAAATCCGCCTCAGCAGATTCCCCAATTCCATTACTCTTTTCATTTCTTTCCCTCAAGCCAAGAATCTCACATATTCTCCTCTCTTTCTCTCTTAAACTGTTAAGTAGCTTTTTCAACAATAATGCCATTGTTCTTCTCTCCCCCTCTCCCTCTTTCTCTTGCTGCTAGTCCTTTTCAAGGACTTTCTCGAAATCCCAGGAAAATCTTTGTCTATATACATACTATAATTCATCTCCCTCCATGCCATGTCTTCTTCAAGGGTCAATCAGCCTTTAACATTTGGTAAATGTTTCACTACTTCTTAATTGGGCTCGAAGCTATATGAAGTGTAATCCTTTTTGAGTATTTGGGATGGTTTGCATAATAATAATTAAAAAGGTTTGCTTTTTTTTGTGTGGGTCTAAGAAGATCACTGTGTTGTTTCTTGATACGCAGAGAGGAAGTCAAGGTTTATGAGATGGCTGAGTAAGCTTTTCAAGGGTGGCTCAGCCAATAGGAGTGTGCCAGCTGGACGACCACAGTTTCTTGGAGGGGAAGACAACATGGTTAGGCGCCCTCCACTCAGACCACTGGTAACCTTCTTGTGTTTTACTTTTCTTGCAATTAATTAACTAGCGATTGAGGATTACTAAAAAATAAAAGCTTTGCTCCGATAGAGAATTACCAAAAGCAAAAAATCTTCTTCATTCAGAAAGCGCATGGTAGTAGAAATCCTAAGTAGTTTAGAATCAAAATAGTTAGTTTGGATATATTGGTAAAGATCCTACGTGTATTGTAATGGTTAAACAGAATGCATTTATATCTGCTACTTTGATCTTTTATATTTAAGTCTGTAGCCATGATAGGATGTAGTATAATTCCATTACGTTTAAAGACATTCCCCATATAATTAGCTAGCTTATGTCATTCGAAGACTGGAATACGGATAGTTACTTGATATACTTGTGTTCTTCATTTTACATTTCTATCCAATGAATTTTTGATTACTTGGAACGCTGATCATATGTAAATTAAGTATCCTGCAAATTGATTGCTGACCATATTTAGTCAAGTTCTTCAAGATTTATATCCAACTAGAATTAGAAAAAGCTCAAGTTTAGATCATTGATTCACTGTATCATCGAACTGATATTAAGCCATAACTACCTTCTTCTTTATTTTTCTTTGGGGGATGGGAGAGGGGAGAGTATTTCTATCTTGAACTGCATATCTTCTTTGATGGAATGGTTTGCTAATGCATTGTAAAAGTTAACAGGACGATCACTCTAGGGCCAGTAAAGAAAAAGAGGAACTAGACCGATCAATCGCATGCTCTCTAGCCAAAGATTCGAAGAGACCAAATGGTATTTATTTATAGTATTTTACAAGCCTGTGGAGCATGTTCTATTCCTTTCCTCCAAACATCTTTTACTTTTAGAGTGATCACTTGTTTGTTGACTTTAATATATCACTATTAGTGTGTTACTCTTTTTCACAGGACAAGGACAAAGACGAGGGACTGGGAAAGATGAAGACCTAGCAAGATCACTCCATGATAACCTTAACTCGTCCTCACATCCTCCCTCACACACCCCTTGGGATTACAATGCCAGAGGTTGTAGGTAATTTTTTTATGTTACAAGATTGAGATTTTGATTTTTTCATTATATCTTTTGAGATTTGAGTAACATTAGCTCTTCATAATCAAATATATCTTGGGAGATGAGAAACTTGGACACTATATAAGAGCATGATACTTTTTTGTTTTAAAACCTATCAACATTACCCAAAATGTCTTAACTATTTTTTATTTTTATTGACAGGGTTCAAAGTGTGATAGCTAAAGTCTCTAATTTTTCATATGAAACAGGATATGGATTCATTAACTTTTTTTAGACATAAATTCCAAATATGTAGAAATTACAAAAAGTTCTATAAATCACAATCTTATGTAATTGAATATCTAGGAAATGTTTGAAAATTTCACTTAAAAATTGGTTGGTATGACTCCTCAATATTAATAGTGCATATATTTGCAGAGAAAAAGCTTTTTTCGGGTATTTGGAGTGATCATAGTTGACAGTAGAATTATTTTATGATTAAAATATGCTTGCTCATTCAGAATTTTTAATAATATTCAAAATATAGTGCACAATCACTTTTTATTTTTTCTGATAATCTATAACCAAAATTAACATATTTTTACTCTTTCAAAACGTTTAATGTTCAAAATATAGTACACAATCTATTTCAGTATCTTTTTTCTAATAATTTATAAACCAAAAAGTTTTCCTAAAATTGGTAAATATTATTCTGTTGGAATTACTAATTTGGTAACTTGCAATAACAATACAAAACAACTATTATGCCTGAACCCGAAGCTAGTTGAGTCGGTTATATGTATCCTCTATTTCAATTCTCCTCCATTAGAATCCATTTCATTCCAATATTCAATAATTTATTTTTAAGACAAATTAGGGGTTCTCTAACAGTAAAGGTTCTTTATATATCACACTTATTGTTACTCAGAGACACAAATCTTTAAACAGATAAAATAGACTTTTGGAGTTTTGGCTAACACTGGCTCTAATGTAATGTACCGATATGATTAAGCATTAATCAATCTAGTTGATATCGCCACCTTTTGCTTCATTGTCTTATGTTCCTCGCTAAATTTGTCGGGATTTTGAGAGATTGTAAATTTTTCGAGACAATTTCCCTACATTTCGTTTTAGGTCTACCTTGCCACTTAGAACAATACTGCTTTCATGAAATTTCATTAAATGGTAGAAATAAATTACACCAGGGATCGACATTGATCATGCTTGTTTATTCTAGATATGGATGAGCTAACCAGCACAATATAATACAAGAAGAGGTCACCTGTTGTATGCTATTTGTTGAGGATATTGTGCTAATTGACGAAAACAACGAGGGTGTTAACAACAACTTGAACTATGGAGAAGCACTTTAGAGAGCGAGGATTTATAAGTAGAAGTAAGAATAAATTATACACTGCAGGTTTAGCCAATAAAAGAAGAGTGAAATAGGTAAAATTTAATGGGAATCGCAATGCCTAACTACTGCAAACATTTCATAATTAGACTCGTTTCAGGAGACTGAAATGATAGAGATGTTATACATAGAATCTAAGTCGTATGGTTGAAATCGAGAAGTGGATGTTATACATAGAACCAAAGTCGTATGGTTGAAACAGAGAACTGTTACAAGGGTGTGATGTATTAGAAGGATGCCTATCAAAGTGAAAGATAAGTTTTATAATGTTATATGGGAGTGAGAGTTGGACACCACTTATTTTGACATGGACTAAAGCACCAACCACCAAGGTTCACTAGCTTTACATAGTGAAATAACTTCAGCCATGAAAGATACATATGTTTTTATTTGTCTTTCATGGCTGAATTTTTCCAATGTGTAAAGTTAGTGGACTTTAATGGTTAGTGATTTAGTAGTTTATGTCAAAATAAGTGGTCAGTATTGGTGTATTTTGAAGTGTCTCGTTAGTGATGCTTTTTAACTTTTAAGTAGTACATCAGTTGAGCTTTTAGCTCACATTTTTTAAATGTAGTAGTGTCGGTCCAATCAAATTGGATCAGTGTTAGAAGGATTCTGCCTCTCTACAAATAAGAAGACTTATTTGTTGTAGAGAGGCTGAACTCTCTTATCCTTGTAAAAGATTTTGTGCTGAAATACCATCTTATATTTCTAATTTTCCTCTCTTGTTTCTTTCGTCAATTATGATAGATTGATTCTTAATTGAGTATTGAATATTATAAATCACAGTAGGCGTGATTACCATAGTTTAAAGATTCTTCTTGGATAAAGACCAGATAAATTGTTAGCAAGGTGTGCCGTGTTAATGCTAGGTTACGCAAACCTTCTAAAGAAAATTCTTAAGCTATCAGTTCAATAGAAATTCGCAGTCTCAGTTTTTGGTATTCTGCGACCTCGGTATTACACTCACCAATTGGTTTCAGAGCCTAATACTTTTTATTTTTATTTGCATAATATTAGCATGAGATAATATAAATGGAGTAACACGGTCAGTGAGGACTCATATAGCCAACCCTAACTTGTGTGGGATTGAGTGTAGTGGTGTTAGAGATTTATTAGCTTGTGCAATATTAGTAGTAAGGTTTACTAGCTTCATCAGTTATGTTCTACAATGTGAATCAATTTACATCAATCCCTAAAGTCGGCTATATGAATTCTTTATATTCATTTAAAAATGATTTTTAGAATTTGACTATTTTTTTTGCTGACCTAAGTTGCTCGGACACGGGTGCGGATCTAGATGTCGGATCTTTCAAGATGTAAATTCTAAGATTCGGGGATACGGATCCTAGTACGGATACGGGTGCGGGGATCCGGCTAAAAATAATTAAAAAACATAAAAATCTCTCTAATTTATGAGAAATTTTGTGGAATACTTACGTATAGCTTGTAAAGTGTGGATTTCCTTTTTATTCTCAAGTTGCAGATAAAAAAAAATTGATTACCTAGATAAGATATGCTATTTTTTTCAAATTTACCCTAGTTTTTGTTTTGATTTTCGTAATCAAATTGTATCTCGTGTCGAATTTTTCTATTCGTTGTGGTCAGAGTACCCAAAATTGTTTGACCAGATCCGGTACGGATCCCATACCCACACCCATACTAGTGTCGTGTCGACACGCGTGCGACACCTAAACTGCCATGTCGGAGCAACTTAGTTGCTGACCATCAACATAACATACTGTAGTTGATTCATCTGTCTCTGACCAAGCAAAGCAGCTTTTGTATCCACTGATAATGAAGCAAGCGATAAGATAAAATACAGAAAAAGTTGCTTCTTCTTCACTTATGGTGGATTTATTACATAAGATGCTGAACATCCTTTGTTTTGGTAAATTCTTTTGCCATCAGATCCAAGTAATTAATCAGAAAAGGTTGATCAATGTTCTGTCAGATGTTTGCTCAAATAGAGGACTGTGACGTGCTAAATGCTATCACATGAAATATTCATGCAATTCCTTGAGTCTTTGGTGATATACATAATTCAAACTTCAGGTGATGATTGGATCTGTTTGTACTTTATAAGTACATGTATGCATATAAGTCAATCGCCTAGTACTTAAGTGGAGAAGGGTAGAGGGGTGGGTACATTATCCAACTGAGTTTCAAACCGTGTGCTACTGACACTCAGGAATTTCTCGGTTATAAAGAAAAAAGTACATGTATGTTATACAAAGAAAGCGACTGTGTATATTTTATCTTTGTTTTGGAGTACTGAAAATCCCAGTTCCTTATTCTGTGGTAATAAACTGCTACTTGCATAGCCAATCATGTAGATATCTCAGGGTGAGATAAGTTGATACATATGTACACTTGTCTTGAGGATGAACACTATATGATGCTAGAACTATTTCTTCACTGTGAAAGAAATTATGAGCTTGCGTTTAATTTGCAGAAAATGTAGTGGCTGCCATGGGGATATTGGCTCTGGCAATTATTTGGGATGCATGGGAACTTTCTTTCATCCAGAGTGCTTTCTTTGTCATGCCTGTGGTCTTCCAATTACCGAGTACGAGGTACAATCTTGTCCTTGGTGTTAATCATTTCTTCCAACACTAGAACCCTCTTGCAAATGTGAAAATAAAATATTAAACCGTGTAACTGAAAGTCTTGTGCAAGCTAAAAGTTTTTGAACCCATTCTCATGTTTAGCTCATTGGTTTTCTTTGTTGATTCAAGTTTTCTTTGTCAGGGAACAATTCATATCATAAGTCATGCTTCAAGGAACTGACTCATCCCAAATGTGAAGTGTGCCAGCAATTTGTAAGGATACACTGCTTCTCTGTGTGATTTTGTCACTGGAAGATGCTCATTTCAATCCAAATATGGTTCATGGTTTTTGTTCGGTCGCCATCTGTGGATTTAGACCCCTTCAGTATGTTTAGTTAGTGAAGCACTGACCTTTGTTCCCACTTACATCTTAGGCCCTTGGAGTCAAATTGTGTATTATGTGTTTATTTTTATCACAAAACAGCTTCAATATTATTAACGTCTGTGGAGAAAGGCAAAAGTGTCATCCTATCTTTTGTCAGTCATGTTCGCATAAATTATGAATTTGTAAATTTCTATTAGCAAACCATTGTCAAAAGTAGCGTTGTTCCTTACGGGATAATACATCTAATAATCATCTAACACTCATATTTGTAGATCCCAACAAATGGAGCTGGATTGATAGAGTATAGATGCCATCCATTTTGGTCCCAGAAATATTGTCCTTCACACGAGAATGATGACACAAAACGGTGCTGTAGTTGTGAACGTCTCGAGGTAGGTATTTCAGACAATGGAAAGTGTTGACTTGCCTCTCATTCAACTTATATGCTTGTTATTTATATTGCTTCTTTATCTTCTTGAAGTCACGTTATACAAGATACGTATCACTTGGAGATGGTCGGAGTTTATGTCTAGAGTGCACGGAATCGGCCATTGTGGACACTGGGGACTGTCAACAACTTTACCATGCCATTAGAGACTTTTATGAAGGCATGAATATGGCAATAGATCAGCAAGTTCCTATGCTGCTTGTTGAAAGACAAGCCCTTAACGAAGCCATTGAAGGGGAGAAGCATGTACGAATGATCTCTACTTGTAGTTCTCTCTGTTCTTCAGTCTGCAAATATTTTTAACTGAGATTTCTTTTAGGGTTTCCATCATATGCCTGAAACCAGAGGTCTATGCCTATCAGAAGAACAAACAGTGACCAGTGTAAGATCTTCAGTCACTTAAATCATCCTTTCTAGTGAGCTGTCCTGTACCTGCTATGACATTTTATTAGAACAAATCCAGATACTCAAAAGGCCGAGAATGGGTGGTCGTGGACTAATAGGAATCAGAACACAGCCTCATAAGCTAACTAGAAAATGTGAAGTTACAGCTATCCTAGTCTTATACGGGCTTCCCAGGTAACATCTTTTTTGTATATATATATATATACAATTATTCTCCTGACCTCATTATTGAAAACGATTACCAAACGTGTGGCATGTGCCCCCCCCCCCCCCCCCCCCCCCCCCAAACCGCAACACTAGAAAAGAAAGGAAAGAGAAGGTATTGACACAAAAGATAACTGATTATAAGAAAAGAACTTTCTACAGCATTAAGTTCAATATTTCAATTTAACATGTATTAAGGTAGTTTTGCTCAGTAGGGTGTCAAAATTAGTTTTGTTTTTTCGGGATTCCAACCTAAGCGCACTCCAGAAAAATATAGGGCTCTTAAGAGGAGGATATAGGAGTTTCTACATGAACCAAGCAGTTTTTCTTGGATTTGCTTTTTGAAATGAAGTTTGAAGCAGATGAAAAGAATCATGATCTACATTTTTGGTGGATGGAGCAGACAGATTGTCCTTTGCCTGCTCTCTGTATATACTGGTTGTGACAAAGTGATGATGTTGTACTTGTAGTTGTCCATTAATATTACTATTGGATTCTAAACATGTGAAGGCCAGAAATACTTACACATTATCTTTCAATGTGCAGATTACTTACCGGTGCTATTCTTGCTCACGAACTGATGCATGCCTGGTTACGTCTAAAAGGTAATTTGATTGCTGTCTTTTGACCACGCCCGTGTAGGGCAAGGATTCTCCAAATACAGGCAATCAAGTAAAGAAAGATTGCTAGATGTTCATCTTCAAAACTTCATGATGGTTAATACTACCTGATTTCTGTTTTGAGTGAATATATAGTGACCATAGTTTTCACTGAAATTTGCAGAGTTCCGTAATCTCAGCCCTGAGGTGGAGGAAGGAATCTGCCAAGTGCTTTCTCAAATGTGGCTTGAATCAGAAGTAATGCCTGGACCCAGAAATATGCCATCCACATCCACTGCGGCATCCTCTTCGGCATGGTCATATTCCAAGAAAGGTGGAAAGTCAGGTGTGGAGAATAAGTTGGGTGAGTTTTTCATGCACCAGATAGCTCATGATGCTTCTCCAGCGTATGGTGCAGGATTTAGAGCTGCTAATGCAGCCGTAAATAAGTATGGTTTGCGACGTACATTGGATCACATTCGGCTGACAGGAAGTTTTCCTGTATGATGCAATCATGATAGCTCTCTTACTTCGTTTTGTCGATGATCATTTCCTCTGCTGTGTGGCAAGCTGGAGGTCATTGAATCCTCCCATGAGGACGTGAGTCGATCATGCAAAGCTGGATTAGCTTCCACTAACCTCTGGGTTACTGATAAAGAACTTGAAATATCCTAAACTTAGGGCGTAGCATATTTGGCAATGAATATTAACCAGAAAATCTGTCTTGTTATTGGGGGCTGGTGCATTTGGACTGCAAAAAGTTCAAATCTGAATGGTCGGGGATCATTATCCAATGTCTCGGACAAATGTTGTTTGAAAGAAATCCTACTTTAAGCTGTACCTATAACAGTTATCATTTTTGGAGTAGTGTACTGCAGAGTGAATCTAATTTGGCACCCAAGTGTTAGCCTAGTAGTCAATGAAATAGGTAGATCATCATGAGATCTAACATTCAAATCTCAGTGGAGACCAAAAAAAAAAAAACGATTTTGTCCCATATGTTAAAGCCTTGGATGGATACGGTTACACGGTGTCTGTGTTGGTGGACGGCAGTAGGTACCTGGCGGATTTAGTCAATGTGTGCGCAAGGTGGCCTGAGCACCACCGTTATCGGGAAAAAAGAATAAAAAAGGAACTGCATTGTGTTCTTTAGCAAATGTTCAGAACAATGTGCCTACTTGATGTACCAACCAACGAACACTATAATTGTCTGGTAATTTTAAAGATCTCAGTCGCAAACAAGCTCAAAAAAGGGAGAGAAGAAGATAGCCATGAAAAAAAGGTAGAGAAGAAGATAGGGAGTATTATATAATAGACGAGCACTGCCGTAGAAACGAGTCTACACTGCCGAGCAGATATTATCCAGTTACTCACTGCTCTTTTTCCATTCAATGCTCGTCAATATATGTACTTTTTAAACGATGCTGAGCTTTGACAAATATATATCTTGTAACAGCACGAGCCATCAAGTTTAAACTACTTTGAGAAGGGGCTTATTCCAGAGATTAGAGATGGTTTTGTATTGGAATTCTGCCAATGATATCCAATTGACACACATTCTGCAGTCCTGTGAGTAGTGTAGAGTCGTCAATCTAAAGTTTTGCAGGCAGCCTAAGTTCAAGTGGGGTAACTTGACCAAGGACAAAGCTCAGGAGTTAGGGGAGAAGCTGTTGGCTATGAGGGCCTGGATGAGTAGGGGGGACGCGTCTAGTATGTGGTTCACGACTGCGGATTGCATTAGGGTAGCTGCTAGAGAGGTCTTAGGGGTCACGAAGGGCTCTCCTGGGGGTCATATAGGGAACTGATGGTGGAATGGAGAGGTTCGAGGTAAAGTGGAAGCTAAGAAAGCTGCTTATTTAAAACTAGTAGAGAGTACAAACGAGGAAGAAAAAAGGACTTACCGGGAGTGTTACAGAAAGGCTAAGAAAGAGGCGAAGTTAGCAGTTACGACGGCTAAAAACACGGCGTTTGCTCGTTTGTACAAGGAGCTCGAGGGCAAAGGCGGGGACAAGAGGTTGGCCAAGGTGAGGGAGAGGAAAGCCCGCGACTTAGATCAAGTCAAGTGCATCAAGGACGAGGATGACAAAGTGTTGATGGACGAGGCATTCATTAGGAGAAGATGGTAGACATACTTTCATAAACTGTTGAATGAGGAGTGGGATAGACGCATTGTGCTAGGTGAATTGGAGCACACCGAGAGTCGGCGGGATTTTGGGTATTGTAGGCGGATTACGATAAAGGAGGTGGAAGGGGCGATGCATAAGATGTGCAGGGGCAGAGCGACGGGACCAGGCGAAATCCCGGTGGAATTTTGGAAGAGCGCAGGGCGGGCAGGTTTGGAGTGGCTCACTGGGTTGTTTAATGTTATTTTTAAGACAAAGAAGATGCCCGAAGAATGGAGGTGGAGTACGATGGTTCCGCTTTACAAGAACAAGAGTGATATCCAAAATTGCAAAAATTATAAGGGTATCAAGTTGTTGAGTCACACTATAAAGGTTTGGGAGAGGGTGGTAGAGGCTAGGGTGAGGAGGTGCGTGTCTATTTTTGAGAATCGGTTTGGATTCATGCCGGGGCGTTCGACTATGGAAGCGATTCATCTGGTAAGGAGATTAGTGGAACAGTACAGGGAGAGGAAGAAGGATTTGCATATGGTGTTTATTGACCTTGAGAAAGCATACGATAAAGTTCCAAGGGAGGTCTTGTGGAGGTGTTTGGAGGTTAGCGGTGTTCCGGTAGCATACGTTAGGGTAAGGATATGTATGATGATGCTAAGACTCGGGTGAGGGCTGTGGGTGGTGACTCGGAGCATTTCCCTGTGGTGATGGAGTTGCACCAGGGATCAACTCTTAGCCCCTTTTTCTTTTTGCCTTGGCGATGGATGTACTGTCGCGTCACATCCAAGGGGAGGTGCCTTGGTGCATGCTATTTGCCGATGATATAGTATTGATTGGTGAGACGCGTAGCGGAGTTAACACGAGGTTGGAGGTTTGGAGACAGACCTTGGAGTGTAAAGGTTTCAAACTGAGTAAAACCAAGACAAAATACTTGGAGTGCAAATTCAGTAACAGGACCCATGATGCAGACGTAGAGGTTAAGCTTGATGTTCAAGTTATCCCCAAGATAGCGAGTTTTAAGTATCTCGGATCTATTATCCAAGGTAACGGGGACATTGAAGAAGATGTCGTGCATCGCATCGGAACGGGATGGATGGAGTGGAGGCTCGCTTCCGGTGTTTTGTGTAATAGGAATGTACCGCTAAAACTTAAGGGTAAGTTTTATCGAGTGGTGGTTCAACCGGTTATGCTGTATGAGGCTGAGTGTTGGCCAGTCAAGAACTCCCACGTGCAGAAGATGAGAGTAGCAGAGATGAGGATGTTGAGATGGATGTGTGGGTGTACCAATAGAGATGATTAAGAATGAAGCTATCCGGGACAGAGTATCCGTGGAGGACAAGATGCGGGAGTCGAGGTTGAGATGGTTCGGACATGTTAAGAGAAGAAACATTGATGCTCCTGTCAAAAGGTGTTAGAGGCTGGCCATGGAGAGTTTGAGAAGAGGTCGAGGTAGGCCTAAGAAGTACTGAGGAGAGGTGATTAGGCAGGAGATGGCGCTGCTTCAGCTCACTGAGGACGTGACCCTTGATAGGAGGGTGTGGAGGTCGAGGATTAAGGTAGAAGGTTAGTAGGTAGTTTATAGTTCACGGATAGTCTTAGTAGCATGCAAGTCCCTTCATATTCTTAAATTTTTATTACTTTATATGGTTTTGTTCGCCTCAGGTATTGTATTACTGTTGTTATTATTTGGTACTACTTATCCTTTATCTTTCCTTTTTCCTTTTCTCTTCCATCTTTCTTCCTTCCTTTCTTGTTTTCCTCTTCTTCTTCTTGCCTTTCCTGGGCCGAGGGTCTATTGGAAACACTCTCTACCTGCATTAAGTAGGGGTAAGATCTACGTACAGACTACCCTCCCCAAACCCCACCTGTTAGGATCAAACTAGGTTAGTTGTTGTTGTTCCATTCTTTGAAGAGTCGGATGTAGTTACAATTCAGATTCTTTTACTAATTCAAACAATGACCAAAGGAAAGTTATCCTTTCTTTTCTGGCATAGGGGAAGGGAGGACAAAGACAAGGTAGTAAGAGCCCGTTTGGATTGACTTGTTTTATGTGACTTTTAAGTCAAAAGCCGTAAGTTAGGAATACTAGCTTTTAGCTTTTTTTTGGCTTTTGGCTTATTTTTGTCATTTTAGCTTAAAAACAAGTGCTTAAAAGCAATTTTTTAATTTATCCAAACACTACTAAATGACTTAAAAAAGCTATTTTGACTTAAAAACACTTAAAATAAGCCAATCCAAACGAGCTCTAAGTCTACTCACACTTAAACGAATAAGAGGTCCAAACGATCGACACAAATTTTAGATTTTCCAGGAATTATTTTGTTTTTTCAAGTCACTTTTCCAACAAGAAGCTTCAACTCATAGGCTTATCAAAGGTACCAAGAAGGATCATATCAATACATGAAATTGAATTGTACTTCTTTAACTACTGCAATTGTGCCTTCTTTTAACCATCTATACATGAATGGTGTGGGTTTACATCGACAACTACAGATTTAGAAAGAATTACAAACTTCTGGTATATGATCTTGAGGCGCCTTATACCCGTAAGTTTATTCTCCGATATCTCAAGCCAACACATCAGTCAATATCTGAGAGAATCTGTTTCATTTTCTCGTATGTCATAAAGACAATACCAATACTAGGCACAACCTTGTAATATTCGGGCAAAATTCCCCTATATAAACCACGCAGACCCTCTGTCTGGATAATATGACTGAATGCACCAACCAAACCAGTCTTGTAAATACGGGCCCGACCACCAGCTCCTTCCAATTGCATTCGCCGCCTCACAAGATCCAAAGGAAATGTTACTGCAAAAGCATCCATAAACATAAAGATGAAAGAACTGCAAATAATTAACATTTCATCATGTAATCAACTTTTTCCCATCAGAAGCACATTTTCAATGCCCAGCTTTAGATAATGCAAAAGAGATGTAACTTATATCCTACTTCTGTCAAAAAAACTAAAAACTTTGACCAGGTTGAAGTGATGACTTGAAAAGCAACTGATCCAATTATGACAATAAAGAATACCAAAATGAGAACGATGAAAGTGATTGCCCATCCACCAGGACATCTAAATAAATTAGAAGCCAAAACATGCGCCTGTTAGTATTAACCATCAAGTGGGGGAAGCATGGAAAAGTGCAGGTGTGGTGCCTCATAGGGAAAACTACGCGAACAGTCGCATAAGTAATAAATGCATGAGGTGTGAGCTTCTATCTGCATTTCTTTTGTACTTGAGAAAGAACCCAAATACAGAAATATATAAGGAGTCTAGATTTTTATCTGAAGAAAAAAAGAGATGGAGAGGAAACAGGCCTACGTATGCTGCTACACTAGAAAAGGTGGAGAGAACACTAGGTCCTAAGTGGCCTTTCACTTTGCTCCAGGAAAGTTCCTCTATCTTCTTTCTTGATGATTCAGAATTCACATCACTATTTTGTGATTTAGTTTCTTCTCTTTCTCCCTCGTCCTGTATTTGCTAAGCTTCTATCCCAGTCTGCTTTCTTTTCTTCTTGTCCTTCATCCTCCTCCTTGCTTTGCTCTCTCCTATTCCTTTCTTCTATTCTGGTATCTCTTCTAGAGCTGTCCTCTTATTTTCCTACTTCTTCATCATGTGGTATGACACTTAACTTTATGCTTTATTAGTACGCCTTTTTGGTACTTAAACTTTATGCTTTATTAGTAGGCATTTTTCGTCGTAACTACAAAACTATGAACTGCACAGGAATTGGCAAGTGAAATTTATCAAATTAAATGATTTTAAATGGTTTTATCAGAAGATAATTAAAGAGAGTGGTGGTCATTACATGTTTAATGCACATTTGATCTGTATGTACGTTATATGAAGAAAGTGACTTGAAAAAAATAAGATAGCTGTCAATATCCCTATATCATTCTACATTTCTTCAATGAAGCTGTGCTTTGTTCTTGCTTCTCACCATTCACACTTTTTTCTTTTAGAACACTGGTGCTACTTGTACGAAATACATAAAGCCGACTGGGCTACTCCAACTTCTTTTATATCCCAATCTGAAATCTATATCAGACAGATATACAAGTTTCTATTCTTTAGCAAAACTGAAATAGCATAAATAAATTGATGCATACAGTCATCTGTAAGATGACATTAACAACTTTGCAATGTCAAAGCCTTCTATCCCATATCAAAAGATGCATAACAGGGACTTCAGACAAGCAATGAAGAGGGAACAGGTTGCAATGACGAAGGAATAGATGCAGCCAAGAGGGAGAATCTCTTACAAAAGGAGTCACTTTCATTTTTCATGCACGTTTCTTCTTCCATTAATCATTATTCCAGTGGACTTCTAATATGTTTTCTCCTTTCTTTTTGTTGATTTGTAGATTTTAGTAGGTGACATTGCCATTTCCTTTAGTTCCCCAGTGCATGCATATTCTTTTGCTGCTGTCTCTATATTATTTTTTAGGGTTTCTAGGAAGTAGACGGAATCATCCAAATTTTACGCACAAAGACCAGTATAAACACAGCTAATTCTTGATGATCCTACTATCAACTTTTGTAACATAACATTTTCAAGCCTAATTGAGAAGCATACCTCAACGAGGAAGCCTCTCACATTTTGATAACCGCAAATACATATGGCTCACGTGCAAATATCCACCATAGTGGAGCCAACTGCATGTTTGGAAATCCAAGTTATCCAATTAAAGTATGAGACAAAAATTATGACCGACATTTCTAGTCAGAAACAAAATGTTAGTGCGAGAAACACAAGCAAGCAATTTTCTTTTTGTTGGGGTGAGCTTCCTTACTAAATTCCAATATGCCAGATAAAGGTGCTTGGGCTCGGGCTCTAAGGGTCAGTCCAGTTAGATACTTAGTGAGAAGCCAGCACCTCAACCTGCTTCTCTGCATCAAAAGCAATGAGACAGCTACATGCGTTAACACCTACTTTCAAATACCATAGATTTGTTTAATATCATAATAGTTGAAGGCCTAATTCTGCATATCTAGAACTAAGTCAGTGTCGCACTGACTTTGAGGTGGAGAAACAGCTTGTTAAACACAACATCAAATTTTCTATTTGTTCATCTATTTTGTAAAGAGTATTCCAATCATTGAATAACGGTTAGATATTCTGTTCGTTTTGATGTCGAGAGCTACAGAACATATTTATCAAAGCGGAGTATCATAAAGATAAGACTGCACCTAAGGTGCCAGGAGAAATAGTCAAGAGAAGGATAAACAAGGTTTTTTTTTTCCTCCCGGACACATTTATAGAATAGGAAGCATGTGGAAGTTGAAAATTATGGCAATGTAGATCTCCATGTAGTAACAAGATGTTGGGATCAGAAAATTCGGAGACAACAGGACACTTAAATAAATTGGTGACCAACACTCAACAAGCTGGGGGGCATTAGCCAAAATTTAAGATATATAGGTAAGACAATACTTTTCTCCATCACTATTTCCTGTATAGGACATCAAACCAAAATTGGAAGCTCAAAATTTCTACCACCTTTCATGTACATCAGATCACTGACCTGTTGATGATGTAACGCCTGAAAGACTTCCACAAGCAAGGCTGACCAAGACGGTTGAGTCTTCTGGTCTGATATGAAGAGGTGTGTTAATATAGTGCTATCTTGAGATGAATGCACAGAGGGACAAACTTGAGAACTAACCGGTGAATGACAGCACATTTCACCAATAGTTATCAAGAGGAAACGAAAAATGATGAAAAGAGAATAGACAGTACACTCTCATCGAATATTACCTATGAGACTGCCAGTAAGATCTCACAGTGTCATAAACTGAAAAGCTGATTGCCAAATTCGGCCCAACCCCCTTCATGAGATTGAGATATTCATTCAGCATAAAACAGGAAAAGCACAATTCAGCAGGAATAGAATCTCAAGGACAAAGATATACCAATAAAGTAGCACCCATTCCTTTATAAAGGCCGGCAATCCCTTCTTCCCTACTGATGGTTTGTAATGCATGCCAAATGCCTCTGTAATATATTATATTTCTCTGCAAAACTCAAAATGAGTAAACCTACCAAAAAGGATCTAATGTCACAGAAAAGGAACAAATTGTTACAGAAATATGTAAGAGAAACCATAACCATTTCTGAAATTTCAAAACTATCTTAACTAAGAGTATAAATGAATCTGTGAGCTTTGACTTTCCAACAACTCTGGCATCAAGCAGCCACTCTAGACTAATGTTTCTTAATCTAGTAATTGGAACATTTGAATCTCACCAAAAGTAAGAATAATAGCACTGATTACTGAAAGCGTATAGTTCCGAGCTTTCAACCAAATGAATAAAATACAAGACATCATTTACAAGATAGAGCAACCCATTTATAAAATAACTAAGCCTGGCCACAGTAATGCGTGTGTGTGTGTGTCAATATAAAAGCAAACAGCTTTAGCATTTTTCCAGATTATGTACAGTTCATTTACTAGTCAACCATTAAAGAAGAGAGCCTCCTGAAGCTAGTATCTGTATATCCAAATTGCAGTTTGACTCGCCTAAGGTGCGCTAAGCCCCGAAACTAGTTGGAAGACAGATTGAGCTCTTCGCCCCCGCTTCGTAGGCGCTTTAGTGAAGTCACCAAGGCTCTAAAGGGTACGTATCATTGCTAATGGGTGTTATCCTAAACAGAGCGAAACTAAACAATAAATATTCCACTTTATTGTGAATTTTTGTTCATGTAATTGTATTTGTGGTTATTATTCTTGAATTATATATATTTTTCTATTTTTTTCTCCATTTGTGCCTTTCTTCATTAAAACCTGCGGTTTGTTTGCGCTTTGTGCTTAAACCCCAAGAGACCTTAGTGCTTTTCTCCTTTGATAACACTGATTATTAGCCTTCAATGACCAACTACCCACATTCCATTCACGACACCTCCAACCCTCCCCTCCCCTCCCCCGAATATCTAGGAAATGATTAAAAATTCTGGTGTTAATGGAAGATGAGGCTGAAATCAACATACTGAACAAATATTCAAATCCATCTAATTAATGTAATTTGTCCCCAGGAGCTTTGTTCAGTGATAAGGATGCAACATGTGATTTCTCCGGTATTGAGTACTCCTATGAGAAATTAGACAAATCACCTTGATGAAGGCAAATAAGGACATAATGAAAAAGGAAACTATATGAAGATTGAAATAATAATACAACTTAGCCTGAGCTTTATTGTTTTCAACACCGAAAATTTTGGTTCATGTGATCAGACATAACTGTTTTAGTTACTGAAGAAAAACTTTTTCCTAATACACCGATTAAAAGTAGGTTTTTTGATCCCCCCCCCCCCCCCCCCCNTTCGAACTTTGTCTCTGCGGCATTTTGGGAATGATACATTAATTTGCAAATAAAGATGTTTCCAAAACCAAATCAAAATGCCAGTTGAATTCGACTCACCTGAGCTGCAAGACGTGTCCTAACAAGATCCAACGGATATGTAACAGAAGCAGCAGTTATCCCAGACAAACCACCACCTACAAGTCGTATACAAAGGTCTGCAGTTATATTCTCTCCTTGGCTTTCAGCTCCCAAAATCAACTGCAACACCTGTATTTGCATTTAATAATATTTAAAAAAAGTTAGACAGACAAGTTCCAGAAATTATTGGCACTTTAATAAAATAGAATTTCACAGAACATTTGTACCAACATTCTTGTAGCGTTCAAATGCATAAAAGCTGATAGAGGAATATGGAAGGCGGTGAGCAATTGTGACCAAATTCCCCTTCCAAAATGCCCGATACCCTTCTTCACGTACAATACGTGAAGCCTCTTGCCATATACTCGGTTTTTTTAAGCTACCAGCATCCGCGTGCATTCCTTGCACCTATAAACACGAATTAAATTTCACTTAGAATTAGAATAATCAGTCTAAAATATTAGGAAAACTTAAAGTAAAAATTTGAACCTGAAAGAGAATAGTAAGGCGAGCAAGGGGCGCAGTGCAAGTCTTGCTGACAGCACCGGCAACTCCACCGGCGAGAAGCTGAGGAACAGTTCCGATCTGAGACTGCTGACGGCGCTGCTGCGTAATCAATTTACGAGATGCTCCGCCATCCACAACCACTGCTCCGCTGCCACATCCTCCACCGCCGCCCCCTCCTCCTCCATCCACTACCACTCCTACTCTGGCTTCAGTCTGCATCGTATTGATTGAGAGGTTACCAGTTTCTGCAGTGGTTTTCAATCGATTGTTTTGCTAGCGTGGTTTGGACAAAGATTAACATTGACAGAACGACGTCGCTGGGACTCAGTCTGGTGATTGAATATAGTGGAGCAATTTATTTTGAGGAAGAATTAAAGAGAGGATTTAAATGGGTGTGACTCAGCATTAAAGTGAAAACTAGAAGAGGGAGTAGCATTTGTTGTAAAAATTGCGGGCTAGCCACTTTTTAGAGTAATATTTACTGTTATCCAGTATTTTTAATATTGAGCAAAAGTAATTATTAGTCTATTAACATTAATATAAAAAGACGGTGTTACCCTTTTTTCTATTTCTTTTCTGTTTATATTCTCTTCCTTTCCAGTCTCTCCGTCTCCTTTTTCTCCGACGAAATCTATTCCTAGGTAACCTTCTTCCTCTCTCACTTTGTTCCTTTTGATTTCTACCCTTACACTCCAAAATTTCTGCTCTATGCTAAAAGCCCTAATTTTTATTTTATTCCCTTATAGTGATTTTGGGTAAAAATATGTATTTTAATTGTGTTGCTATACTTTTTCTTTTTCTCTTTGTTTAAATGTGTAGAGTTCCTGAACTTAGAGTTCCAAGTTAAAAAAATAAGAACATGTAGTCCTGAACTTAGAGTTATAAGTTCAAAAGTTAAGGACAAGTAGTCATAAACTTAGAGTATCAAGCTCAAAAACTAAGGACATGTAGTCCTTGACTTAGAGTTACAAGCTCATAAATTAAGGACAACTAGTCCTGAACTTGCAGTAACAAGCTCATAATTTAAGGACACTGGTCCTGAGCTTAGAGTTGGAAGTTCAAAAATTAAGGACACTTGGTCCTTAACTTGGAGTTACAAGCACAGAAATTAAAGACAAGTGATAACAACATGATAGGGGCCCAACAATTACTAAAGAAAATCACGAAACGTGCGGAAATTAAAAGAGAATAAGGAAACAAAAAAGTCGGAAAATTTAAGATAGATTGAATTCAAGAAAGAGTTTCTTGAATTCAAGAAGTCTATTCTTGAAGTTGAATTCTAACAACAACAATTAGCTAACAAAGAACTAAACGCCGTTGGTAGAGACTTAAAAACAAGAAATAGATTGTGAAACCCGACCCTTTAGAATGACAAGAATAACAATAAGCCTAAACTTATCACCTTTCCTGAATACTTAGAAGTGATCTAAGATTTCGAAAAGGGTTTAATCTTACCACCTTAAGTTGAGTCTTGAAGGTTGAAGAATAAATCCAAGAGTAGCCACATACTAAAGTGCAAGAAAAAGCTCACAATTTTTATTGATATTGTATATAATAATCTAAGTCTAAAACAAAGAAGACACCCTTTATATAGAGAGGGGTCACGAAATTGTACCTAAGAAATAAGGAAATAAAATCCTAAACTACTTTGAACAACAGTCCAACTACCTTAGTAAAAGGAAAATACTAGGAAGCAAAAACCAAGTCATTCTTGGAAAGTAATTCCAAAAATCTTAGTAAAAGGAAAAAATAACCTTAACTAACTAGGAAAGCAATAAATATAGTCTCATAATATATGAAAATAAGTCCCAAACCAATCTTGGATAGAATCTTGAAAATCTTGAAGGAAATTTGCAAGCAACTTGGAACCAATTTGCACCCAACATATAGCACGACTATTGTACCCTTCTTGGATATCAAGTAAGTCATTTTTATGCTATAAAATGTGGATTTATGTAGGACTTCATGAGCTGCAAGTTTGGACACATTTTAGGTGCCAAATTGGTCCAATAGTGGCCTGATTTGGACCTTCTTCAGAGGATATTTCTTGGGATATAATCCATCGCTTCTTGGACATGAATTTGGGCCATACAATAGTTATAACACCTAGATAACTCATATCCTTTATTCTTAAGCTCTTCCTCCCAACTAACAACTTATTTGATGACTCCTGAAGTCCAATGACCTTGTTTTGTAACTTTTTACCTCGAGATCTTATTAAAGGCCCTCTTTGAGATTCCAAAGCTTCATCCTTGTCCTTGAATAAATTAAAAAAAATTGTCCTCAAATTTCAACCTTGCAAGAAAAAGAAACACATGCACTAGTAAATGACATCCACTAATCTGAAAAAATGGTAAGAATAAAATAAGATAGTGACTATGTGTCCACTTAACCCAATTAAGCCTAATAGGTGTAAATACTCCTTTATGAAGCATATGGACATCATCATCCTAATAAAATTTATGCCTACTTAGATTTGTCCCATAAAAAACCTCTCTTAAGGTAGTCCAAAAATGTGCAAGATAATAAAATTACAAAAGATTGATCAGACATCCATTTAAAACAAGTATCTCTACCACATGTATCAAATAAGACATTTTTATGATATAGCCAAGTATCAATTACAAATCTCATGGATTCTTCTACATATAAGCTATTCAAAGAAGCACATAAATTCTCAAGAAGGTTAGATGAACCCATAATTCCCAAAATAAAAGTTTCAATAAATTCAAGCTCATGATTATAACTTTCCCCAATAATATCCCTAACATCAATGGATTCTAAACAGTTGCTCAAACTATCACAGAAAGAGTCATAGATAGGTTTATGAAAGTGTAATTGATCCCTAGTGTCACAACAATCATGCATATCCTCATTACTAGTAGAAAACATTTTTACAAGCTGATAATCAACATCACCTGAAGAGTGACTCCCCATCACACAACAAAAATAACATTCTAGTAATTTACCA
Organism: Nicotiana paniculata; assembly: GCA_005239505.1. NCBI lineage: Eukaryota > Viridiplantae > Streptophyta > Magnoliopsida > Solanales > Solanaceae > Nicotiana > Nicotiana paniculata. Next base: position 28,983 of record ML315003.1, read on the forward strand.
CACGAAAACTCATTAGATTGAATAAGAGAAGAAAGAACATTTAACTCATTCGCAAGCATCTTCTCATTAATTTCATGTCTCTTTCAACCAAGTTGGGATACATGATCATCTATGCCACATTGAATTTCAAAAGGGAGTAAATTACTCTTGCACTTGAACTTAGATATTACAGTTAATGACTTGATATGCATCAAAATATCATCATGCACAAAAATTATAAAGTCGCCAATATAAGAAATAAAAATATAGTTCATTACCTCAAAAATACCTTAGGTGTTCTAGAAAGGCCAAAAATATGAATAAACCAATTATACATACCATATTTGGACTTATTTATTAATGGAACAACATCACCTTTTATTCTTTTATGCAACAGCTCTTTAGCAATACTCAACATGTATGTCTAAATAGCTCTGTGAATCATGTAACATTTATAATTTCATGAATATGTGTATAAATGTCATACCATGCATAGGCATATGCGTTCATAACATCATCAAGCCTCCATAGGGCATCCCATCATATCATCTCGATCACGGTGGGCAAGATCATCAACCTATACCAGCTGATCAAGTGGTGGTGCGTATATAACGCCGTAAACTTTTCCTATATCCCATATACATATATATATATATATATATATATATATATATATATATATATATATATATATATATATATATATATATATATACACACACACATATATACGCATATATAACACGTATACAGAAAGCTTGGGAATCTATCCGCCGACCGGAAACCTCTACCGCGTCCTTCGACCAGTTCATAGGGAAAAAATCGTCCCCTTGAAGACCGTCGATCTGTGTTGAGATAATATTTTGACTTCTCTTTATTCTTCTCCCAGTCCCGACCCTTGTTTGATTTTGGGAAACTGAGATGATTATCCTCGATTCTTATCTTTGACTCGTACTGGTTGTGAACATCCGCCCAAGTTGTTGCTTGGAACTCGAGAAAACTTTCTTTCAATTTCCGTGCAATCCTGGATACGTCGGACTTTTGAGCCTGCACCTTCCTGCCCCGGCATGGGACTTGATGAAGGAGTCTGCGAGCATCTTAAAGGAGTCTTTGGAGTGCGGGCAAAAGTGAATACCATGTCAGGGCTCGCTTCATATGGGACTCCCCGAATTTCCTTAGTTAGACTGACTCAATATCTTGGGGAGCTAAATTGTTCCCCTTTACCGTTGTTGTATACGTGATGATGTGCTCTTGAGGATCTGAAGTCTCATCATACTTTGGCACATCTAGCATTTTGAACCGCTTCGGGATCAACTTTGGTGTCGCGCTTGGTTTGAATGGGAACTGAGTATACTTCTTTGAGTCCGGTCCTATAAACACTCGCTATGCGCCTGGAATTTGATCCATTCGGGCATTTATTTCCCTCATAAACTGCATGAGTTCGATTTTAAAGGAATCACTTTCGTTTTTGTTACCGGATTCGCTACCATTCTCCCCCTGCCCCATCAAAGCTAACCTTTCCCCTCGGGGTGTTGCTGTTGACCCTCTGAATTGTTTCATTTGCGGGAGCACCGGGAGGAACTGGACTTCATCCATTTGCATTGTTCAAAGCACCTGACAATGCTTACTTCAGTTCCGTCATGACCTGATCCTATCGTCTGAGATGGCCTATAATGGCCTCTTGCTGCTCTCTCAAGATCTTTGTTGTTTCAACGGCGTGCTCTTCTTCAACATCATCAGGAGTCGCCTCTCGAACATGTCGCAGATATTGCCTGTTGTGGACCGTGTGGACTCGTTCCCGTCATTACGGGTATCACTGATTAAATCTTCATGCTGAGGCTGATTTCCCAAGGCCTCAACATTGTGTGCGATGTTGACACCGTTATCTTCCATTTTCTATGATTTTTGCTAAGAACAAATAATCAAACGAGTTAGTAATAGATGCAAGGATAAACTCAATTACACAACTGTCTAAGCACCACGATGGGCGTCAAACTGTTTACCCGTAAAATGGTACAATTGAATTTATACGTGGTTTATAAACAAGTGAATCGATTTGATCCTAAAATGATAAATAAACTAGACAAGAATATAAGACTTAGCTTTGAAATCAAGATAAGACAATAGTAACCTTGATTCCGGGAGCAGAGCTTCCGAGGGCACTAATAACATTATTGATGAGTAAAAAGATAAAATATATCTGAGCTTTTGAACAAAGAGTATATTAGTTTGTCAGAAAATTTGTGCCCTTTATAATGATTATCGAGCTCACTATTTATAGTTACACCTAGGGAACAAGGTCCTAGGATCAAGCCCCTCTTTAATGACAATTATGAGGGCCATTGAAGAATGTGTAACAGTAGACAGTGAATGAATATTCTCTGCAACAGACCATATACTTAATGCTGTAGAATATTCTCCACTAATGCTACCGGGTGGAAAATATTTATTTTGCCTTTATGAATATCATTCTCTCTGATAAAACGAGATTGTTGCCTTAGGACCCGACTGTCTTCGACTCCACGTGTCTCTTTCTCATTCGATCATTTAATATGAACATATTTTATCCTATACGATCGTGCATACTAGATGTGCAAATTCCTGCTTAAGACCCTAAGACGGGAATATCTAACACACCCCACGAATAGTAGTCCATGGGAGTATCAGAAGGTAAAAGTATATGTTTCAACAGGTAATAGAAACAAGGTGAAGAAGGGTACGAGGTACCCAGTTAATGAAGATTATCAGTATTTCCATTTTAGAAAGAGAAATATAAGCATTCTAAGTTAACTTCAACAGTAACATAAGTATGTACAATTGGCCACTCCCATCTCAGTTATGCCCCATGGGAGCTAACAAATATAGTTTAAGAGAAGGATGTGATATTAGGATCCAGCTAGGATTAGAGTAACCAAAAATGGTGGATAGGTTGTTAGCATTAGTTGATATTACCGAAGGATATTGCAAACGTGGTAATGGTTCTCCTTGTGAGACACTCAGGTGGTTCACTCTAGAATAGTACAGGCAGATATAAATATTAGAAGGTTCAGAAATTTTAGAAGATAGGCACTGGAATCCTAGAAGGGATAAATATTTACCTTAGTATGACTCCGGCCCCTAGTAAAAAGAGAATGTTAGGCGACCCGAAGAGCCAACGAGATGGAGCAAGGGGATCTAAAAGCGAAAGAATGTTTTGTTGAAGATTTTAGAGTAAAGTGATAGACATAAATGTTAGTAGGAGAATAAGATGAGAGTAAATGAAGCATTATGAGTAAGATGTGATAAATGGGTGATAACAATAAACCAATATATGACAGGATGACAGAGTCTATAGTCAAGTGAAGGAAATGACAAGAGGAGACAAGCAGTGAGACAATAAAAGAGTATAAGCCATAAAGTCATATCCTCATTTCGAGAAATGAGTTGGTGAATCCAACGTGATTAAGAGAAGCTAAGTTAGACTGCCGATGTAATAGAATTTAGTATGGGCTAGTAAACAAGATAAAATCGAACATGAATTAGAGATCAGAAGATTTGATAAAAGGGGACAATGTGAGATTTTAGAGACTCTGTTCCGACAAAAATAGAATGGACAACAGAAGAATAACCTTTAAAGATAATTCATGAATATGCTTCCCTAAAGCAAGCACTGTGAGCAGAGTTAAGCTTAAGGGACTAAGTGTGCCAGTTACACTAGGCGTCACCCTCGTGCGTAAGAAATTCAGTTATCCCTGGTACAGAAGGGTTACTGCAAGGCGAGTAAGAGTCATTGAAGATGTGAAAATACGCCGAAGATGAAGAGGTAAAAGATCTATAGATAAATCTTCATAGTATTAAATGTTAGTACTCCCCTAAAGGGGGGAAGATAATGTGATATGGTATTAATTCGGAGTTAAGTGGTTCAGGTAACTATGGAATGGTAAAGGAAGAATGTAGTAAAAAGGAGAAGATGAGATTGCATTTATTCAGATCTTACAGATATGTTACGACTCCAGAATATTATGCAAGCACGACACTGGGGAGAGGCAATATGGGTTCCCGCCCAGGATGTTATTGATAAATAAGTGCGAATGAACACTTGATACATAAGGAGCCAGTGCGAGAGGTAAGATAAGACAAAGAAAATACCCAAGAGAGATTACGAGGAATATAGATATGAGAATGGACCAACGAGTAGTTAGTAGTTGATTCAGGAAGAGTCTAGTTATGGCTAGACAAGAGGATACAAATGAATCAGCATCATGCAAGATAATGGTAGTGAAACCCAGCATAGAAAATTCAGTCTCGCAGATACGACATTGTAATCCTTGTGAAATATTTAGATAGGAGTTGGGGTAGTTAAAGGTATTGTATAAGTGATACGAAAATAAAAGAGAGTGTCACTAGGGAGACAATAGAAAATTTGAGTTCAGAAGTAACCCTACAAGCAAAAGGGTATGGAGGTATGCAACTAAGGATAATTATAGGCGAGTAAGAACATCAAAAATTCCGTAGGGTATACGATGTAATAAACTCGCAGCTTTACAAGAGTCAGAGGGCCTACCTTAAGTACTATAACAAAATAATAGTTGAGGAAATAAGGAAAAAGACTTCAACCTAAGCATAGTGATCTGAAGAAGAAATGAACGTGTAATAACAGTCTTTCTACAACATTGTATGCACTATATTAGAAAGTAGCACCTATCGTGACTAATGAAGGGGAAGTAAAATCAAAAGTAATATACGAGATCATATGAGTTGCATAAAATTCCAGCATGTGTGGGAACCAAGATAAGCCAAGTATTCATGCAACAAGTGGTAGAAACTACAATTCACACCTCGATTCAGACTTATGAGTTTCGAACTTTTCAATTTTAAAGAACTTATGCCGAAACGTATCAAATGAATCCGGAGTGACTTCAAATTTTGGGCACAAGTCATAATTGACATAACGGAGCTATTACAAATTTTCGGAATCTCAATCCGAGTCCGATATCAATAAAGTTCATTCCCGGTCAAACTTCTAAAAATTCAACTTTCGCCATTTCAAGACTAATTCAACTACGGACCTCCAAATTACAATCCAGACGCGTTCCCAAGTCCAAAATTGCCCAACGGAGCTAACGAAACTGACGAAACTCCATTACGAGGTGAAATGCTTAAAAGTTCAAACTTAGTCAACTCTTCCAACTTAGAACTTAAATCTTGAAGTTCATTCTTCCAAATTGATTCCGGATAGCTTGAAAACCAACACCGACGACTTACACAAGTCATAATACATCATGTGGATACACTCAATCCCTCAGAACACCGAGCGAAGTGCAGATACTCAAAACGACATGCCAGGTCGTTACATTTCACCACCACCGAGGTATAATCAATAGGTATGCCTCTATTAGGCAATTTCTGATTAGATGGTAAGTTATATACCGAGCCTACTGTGGATGGGAAATTATGAGCGAGCCTAGAAAGGCTGAGATACTGAGATTAATATGGCGTGCCTATGAGCGAGCCTACTACGGCCGAGCAGTTACACATATCGAGCCTTATAGGGCCAGACAATTATTTTACTTACTATATTCAGAGAGCGTAGTCAGTATGAACATGTAAACATATCTTCAGATCATCTTTGACTCCTAGTTACTTTCAGTTATTATATTACCAGCCCATTTAAGCTTTCAGTCATTCTATTACCATACATACTCAGTACATTATTTTGTATTGACGTCCCTTTTGCCGGGGACGCTATCTGTAGGTCCTGATAGAGAGACAGATAGAACTTCCCTGTAGACAGAGCCAAACATCAGCCTGATTGGTAAGTTTCACTCCCCCAGAGTTACTAGGTCTAGACTTTGGAGTCCATTTTGTATATACAGGTTTGACGGGTAGGTCGAGGCCCTATCCCGACCATGATACAATTATGTTATCTCTAGAGGCTTGTAGACGAGTCCTATATATTTTGTTTGTTACTATTGTGGACTTGCCAGTCTTGTGTGCATGTTCAATTTGGTACTGCTGGTTGTAGACGTTCATGGCAGCCTCGTCAGCCTGTACAATTATATATATGAGATTTTGGGTATGTTTTACTCTCAGATGAGAGAGACGATATTTGTAAATGATTCAAAATATAGTATCTTCGGCCTTGATTTGTATTGTCAACTTGCATATAGGCCTCTTCAGCCTAAGCTGAGGGATGCCCCTCAAAAGTTTACAGTTACAGAGTGGTATGCTCAGGCCTAGTATGGCACCGAGTGCTGGCCACGCTTCCCCAGGTTTGGGGCGTGACAAAGTGTAGCTTCGGAGTGGGTTTCGATAAGTTCTTAGGGTCAAGGATATCCCAGAACGGCTGACAAGTGTGAAGGAAGTACAGAGGTTGACTGGTACATTGGCGGCTCTAAGAAGGTTCATCTAGAGGTCTTCAGAAAATTTCCATCACTTCTATTCACTTTTTAAAAAGAAGAACGATTTCGTATGGGCTCCGGAATGCCAACAGGCAGTGAAGGACCTAAAAAGGTACCTATGTAGCCCTCCATTGTTGTCAAAACCGGGAGAAGGTGAGAAATTGTTGATTTATCTAGAGGTCTCAGAAGTAGCGGTAAGTGCTGCTTTGGTCCAAGAAGAATAAGGTACACAATTTTTCGTTTATTATGTTAGTAAAATATTATCGGGAGCAGAGACACGATATGTGCGCGTTGAAAAGCTGTCCTTAGATCTTGTAGTTACCTCTCGAAATCTTAGGCCTTATTTTTAATGTCATCCAATAGCCGTTGTGACATCCTTTCCCTTAAGGAATGTCCTTCATAAGCCTAAGTTGTCGGATTGTTTGGATAAATGGCCAGTCGAAGTTAGTGTATTTGACATTGTATACAAGCCCAGAACTTCAATCAAGTCACAACTTTTGGCCAACTTCGTGGCCCATTTCAGTCCGATATTAATGCATTTAGCTACTAAAGAAGCAGATTTGGTGTCAGGAATAGTATTGGGAGTTTGGACCTTGTTTACGGATGGGGCTTCCAACGTAAAAGGATCTGGTCTCGGGGTAGTATTAATCACTCCTTCGGGGTAGTATTAACAATGAAGCCGAGTATGAAGCTTTGGTTGCAGGACTCAAACTAGCATGGGGACTAGGTTCCGAGGTCATCGAAGTAAAGTGTGACTCCCAGTTGGTGGTGAACCAAGTATACAGAATTTTTGACACAAAAGAGGAGGGCATGTAGCAATATTTGGATAAAGTTCAAGTATTACGTTCCCGGTTCAGAGATTGGTCAATCATCCAGGGGAGGAAAATGTGGAGGCAGATGCATTAACCAATTTAGGTTCATCCACGGAAATGAAAGGATCTGATTCCGATGTTGTAGTTCAATTGTTGCATTCGGTGTTGGATGTGGACGACTACTATGAAATTAATTCAACTTGATGTGTGATTGGAGGAACGAGTTTATTGAATATCTAAGGCATGAAAAATTGCCTGAAGACCCAGAAAGCATTCCGGGTATTGTGGACCAAAGCAATTCTTGTTGACGGATAGTTATACAGGAGGTCATTCCAAGGACCATTGGCTCGGTGTTAATGGACATCAGAGGATGACTATGTGATGAGAGAAGTTATGAAGGATTCTGCAGGAACCACTCGGGTGCAGACCCGTTGGTTCTCAAGTTTAGTCAAAGCTGGCTACTATTGGCCCCGGATTGAGAAAGACGTAAAGATATTTGTACAAAAGTGTGATAAATTTCAAGGCCATGCACAGTTAGTGCATCAACCGGCAGAACTTTTTCATTCGATGGTGTCACCATGGCTATTCGTGAAATAGAGGGGGGGGGGCAAAGTTGGTCAGTTACGACAAGAACCCGATAAGGTAAAATTTCTTTTGGTTTTAACTGATTATTTTACTAAATGGGTTGAAGAAGTTGCTTACCAAAAGATCGGAGAACAAGAAGTGATCGATTTCATATGGGATCACAACGTCTGCCTATTCAGAATATCGAAAGAAATTGCTTGCGACAATGGGCCACAGTTTATAGGTTCCAAAGTCACAAAGTTTTTGGAAGGATTGAAGATCAAATGAATTACATCTTCACCATACCACCCGAGTGATAATGGACATGCAGAGTCGACCAACAAGGTAATTATTCAAAACCTTATAAAGAAGTTAGAAGATGTTATAAGCAAGTGGCTATATGAGCTACCGGGTGTGTTATGGGCATAATGGACCACGATAAAGTCAAGCACGGGTGGAACACCCTTTTCACTTGTAAGCGGTTCAGAGGCTTTGATACTGGTAGAAGTGGGGGAACTGACCTTAAGGCTTTCCTGAGCAAATGAAGAAACAAATAATGAGACGTTACTAGTTAAACTAGATTTGCTGGTAGAGCATCGGGATCTGGCATACCTGAGGATGGTGGCACAAAAGCAAATGATGGAAATATATTACAACAATAGAGAAAATATCCGATATTTCAAAGTTGGGGATTTGGTTATGAGAAAAGTTACTCAAAGCACTTGGGAAGTTAACACCGGGAAGCTGAGACCGATATGGGAAGGACCTTACCGAGTTTCAGCTATAATCGGTAAAGGTTCATATGAATTGGAAAATCAAGATGGAGTTAAGTTGCTTAGAAATTGGAACGTGACTCACCTCAAAAGGTATTATTGCTGAAGATCCTTGCTGGTGTTAAAAGTATGTGCTGCATCCTTTCTCCCTTCAGCCAGCTTTTGTCCTAATTGGATTTTTTTGGAAAGGTTTTTAATGAGGTAGTAATGTAAAGCATACTCCGAAGGAAAGATCCTAGGAAATATACAAGACTTCCAGTGTTCGAATTCTCATACTTAGAATCTGAACACTAGGGGGAAATAACACATGAAAAGGCACTAAAAGTACGCAAACCGGGGACTGTTAGAACCGGGATCAATTTCTTATCAAGATCAGGGATTGTAAGATCAACCCCGTAGTAATAAGTTGTAGTTAGCCACATGTATTGGCAACTTTATTTACTTAATAAAAAGAATGTTTATGTAAATGTACTTTTACAAATAGATGGAATAAATCTAAGTCCTTTTATTTTTATCTTATTTCTTGTTCGAATGATAAGTTAATTTGTTCTATCGTTTGAAAGTTATCAAAACTTTAAATGCTTGTACCAGAATGAACATGAGACGTCCTCTTCAAGAGCACCATAAACATAAGGTCCCTCTCTTATGAAACTCTCATAGTAAAGGGTAGGTTTCAGAAGTGTTTATTCCCGGAATCAAAAGCTATAGGATGTGATAAGATTCCCGAAGCTTTGTTAATTTAATGAAAAAGAATATTTTTGCTCCCTGGCCTTGGCAATGTGTGCATCAATGTTTGTAATGACTTGTTTGGCTTCCTCCAAAGTCTTCCTCTTCGTATGGTATATGGCATAAGTCTTCTCAAAGAGGCGAGAGTCTTCCTGATCTTGGAGTTTGACTTGAAGTTTTCCAATCTTTGCCTGAAGCTTTTCATTTTCTTCTTTAATAATGTTGATTTTGGAATTGAGCTCACTTTTCTATGTTGGTGGCCGAGTGAAGTTGATTCTGCTCTATGACTCTTTTGAGTCTTTCTTCCATTCTTGCTCTCTTTTCCTCGACAACATTGGCCTCCTCCATTTTGGAGCGTAAGCTAGCCTCCAAGTTATTAACTTGATCCATGAAGGTAGGCTCATGCTCGACAACAAAAATTATAGTATCATGAAGTTTGGCCCACTTATCCTTAGCATATTTAAGGTCTTCATGTAATTGGGTGGCTTCCTAGCTGTGAACCATCCTATCTTGTTCGGACTGCTGCAACCAGGCCTCAATGTCACCCACCTAGGCAATTTTTGCCTCCAGCATCGGGAGGCGATCAACAAGCTCATTCCTTTAAGCCAAATGTTGATCTGGTTCTGAAGTAAACTCTTGCTTGTCTAGAATCAACCTTTCCAGGCCTCGAAAGAAAGAAGGTTGGCCGAAAAAAGGTTGTAACTAAAGTTATTAATGCAAAGTATTCATTGAAAGAAGATAGAAGAAAGTTAGATTGCTACCTATGCTGAGCAATGCATGCTATTATTTATTAGGCACAACCTTTTTCTGAGGCCAACGACTTTAGATAATTGGCAAGCTCCACCAACTTGGAAAGTATATGGCATCGAAACCGAAAGAATGACACTTCACTTTCTATGAGGGTCCTAAGTGGGTGACGAATAAGTACTTCCCAGATTTCCATGGTCGGGTGACCGCGAAGAAGGAGCATTCTCTATTTGTTCAGCATAGGCCGGTGGAGAAGAAGCATCTGGTGTAGATGGAAGGGTGATTGTTGTAGGCTCAAAATTTGGCGGTGGAGGGAAGGTCAGGAATTTAATTCATTTTACCAGAAGCAACTGTGGGAATCCAAAAACGAGATGAAGTATTTTCGGGTATTTCCATTCCCCCTAGATTTCTTGAACTTCTTCTGGTGGTGGAGTTTGAAGCTCTCTCGCCTGAGCACCCGATTGAGCTTGAAGATTTTTTATTCTTTGAAGGGGAGCCTCTTCATCATCAGTCCATTCTTCATCATCAAGGACCATTATGGTCAGTCCGATTGGTGTTTCTTTTATTCTCTTCTCGTGAGTTCCCTTCTTTCCTCTTTGGTTTCTTGTTTTTAGGCTGGGGAATCCGGGATGAGGTACCTTCACCAAAAGTGCAGATTCACGAGCTCTCCTTCGGTTAAAGACATTCTGCTGTAATTGTTTGGCTTCCACTAGGTTATTGAGAACCTCGATGTCGGGGCAAAACAAAAGATCCCTTCAGAAGTCCTGTGTGATACAAGAAGACAGTTAAATTGCTTCCAAGTTATATTGAAATATTGGAAGAAGGGAAGAATAATTCTTTCTTACCATGATTTTTGGCTTTCCACACATATTTGGAAGCCATTTCTATCAATATTCGGGACTGTGGTATGGTGATGTTCAGAATTTTTTGTACCGACTGGGGAAGATCTTGAACCCGTAGTGGCTTCCAGTGAGTAGATGAAGTGAGGAGAATGTAAAGTTAGTTGCGAAGGAAGGCCTTTCTAAACATGAAAAGAAAAGGGAATCTGAAGACTTACGAAAAAGATTCCATGATTCGGGAAGAGTGGGTGCTGTGGATAGGAGGATATCTCTGGTAGTAATGATAATGAACCGCTCCATCCATCTGGGGTCGTTGTCATTGATCATGCTCAACTATGTCTTATATAAAGACTAAACTGGCGCTGCAAATATAATCCGGGGTATTATGCCCAGAGTCGATCCCACAGGGAATTAACGTATCAATCAAGTCTTTAGAATACACAACTTTTACTCAATCAATTTTCTCAAGACTTTTTGAATATAAATTGGTGATGTTTTACTAATTCTACTGACAATAATAATAACTAACAATTACTAACAATGTGTTGTAAACANAACTTAAATATGCACTCTCTCTCAAGTATATACATACTAAATAGGCACCGCTAATTGATGGCCATTCAATTAACTACAACAAGAACGTAGTTGAACAAATAGAGATGAACAATCAACCAAACTATATTAATATCACCATATGTTTATCCCCCATCGGGTTCCACCAAAACCCTAGATTAAGAAAATTAGCTACTCATATTCATAAGAATTAATTCTAAATTAACTTGCACAATTGAATTACAGAGTAATAAATAAAAGCTATAAAAATCAATGTTTGCTTCACTGAGTAGTAATCCACAGGTTTTTCTTCACTTCAATCGCTTCTTATCTTTCAAGTTGTGTTTTTGGGTCTATTTATATGTTTGGGATAAACCCTAAACATGTAGGAGACTTCTATTCAACCGGGAAACACTTAAAATCTTCAAAACTCGAATTGGACCAAACCAGGGACCTGGCTTTATGGCCCAAACGCCTGGATAAAGCCAGACCATGCCTGGTGTTATGGCTCTAACGCCTGGATATAGCCCGGTGCACTCCTCTTCGCCTCTTGAGCGTATTTTCGACATTTTTGCATCCATTTAGCTCGGCTTCCATCTCCAGTTCACCTACACATGAAAGACTCCATTATGCACATAAAAAGTGTATTTTTATCATTAACGCACATAAAATGTAAGGCGTATAACGTGTTAAACCATGAATTCTAGCCACACATCAACATCTCACACTTAAACATTTGCTCGTCCTCGAGCAATCAAACTACATTCATGTACACAACTTATTAAGCAAATCCCTTAACACGTTATACCTAGAATATTTAAAACAGTTCAGGCACAAAGGTGTGACATCCTTGCCTCAATAGTCGACTCACATATACCATGCTTTATTCACAATTCACTCAGTACTCTAACATAGAGGTCAACAACATTACCTTTCCTTCATGAATCATGTGCCCTCACCAAATCAAAGAGCTAGTTCCACACACAATAAAATTTTAAGAACACTTAGGAACTCAAGATANATATAGTACTTCAGTGTTCAACCTCAAACTTATAATAAGCCAAAATCCACCTTCACAACAATGTTATTACCCCATACTTCTTTAAGCACAATTATATTAAGAGTCACCACATATATATTTTTCTTTCGGAACAATACAACTATTTATTTTCTAATTTATTTTCTTCTTTTTCTCTTCTTTTTTTTCAAGTGACTCTTACTTTTCAAAACAGTGCACCTTTCTCCTTATTTCAATTATTCCCCT
>ML315004.1:0-228248 GCA_005239505.1 Nicotiana paniculata
AACAGGTTGGTGTGATTAGACGGGGTCCCGGGGGCCTCGGGTGGATTTCGGGTCGAAAATAGATTCCGAGGAAGGGCGGATGCAGCTGAGCATCTAGTGTGGTCACACCTGCGTGAAGAGGGCCGCAAGTGCGAGCTCCGCAGGAGCGAGAAGGGCTTGCAGATGCGGAATTTTGCTGGGTAGTCGTGGGCCACATGCGGTCATTTTTTCGCAGATGCGGGACCGCACTTGCAGAGGAAGAGTCGCAGGTGCGATATCGAGAGAGGCATCCTGGGGGCACGGGTGCGGAAGTTAATCCATAGAAGAGGAATTCGCGAGCTTGAGGGAAACCGCACCTGCGATGGAAATTCTGCAGGTGCGGCTGGTGTACCGCAGGTGCGAACAATCGCTGGGCAGTGCGTATTTTAAGATGGGATTTGGCCATTTTTCACTCATTTCTCACTTTGGTTGGGCGATTTTGGAGCCTTGGATAGAGGGCATTTCATCATCTTTTATGAGGTAAGTAATTCTTGCAATTATTAGGTTAAATACATGATTTTATAAGGATTTAAACATGGAAATTGGTGGAAAATGTGGGTTTTGGGTTGTAGACCTAGAAATTTATATTTTTTTTATTTTGGCCACGAATTTAGGCGTGGTGTTTGGAATAAGTTATATAATTGAGTTCGTAAAGCTATGGGTAATCTTTATCTTCGAAAAATTTCGGAGTCCGGGCACGTGGTCCCGAGGGTGATTTTATCGACTTTCCGAGCGGAGTTGGGAATTTATATATTTTGAATTGTTACAATATTAGAATATATATATATAATATCACCTCAGTTGTGCTTGAGTTTTGTAGCGTATGGCTCTATCAGTCTCCCCAGGATGGTATTATGCACTTAGAATGCTTGTGAATGATATTCAGTATTTTGTGGGAATGAGCAATTTAGCTCGGTGTGTATCTCCTTACGTGAATTTTATGTGTTGATCGGGTGGCACACCGTCACGGTTATGTTATTTAGATCGGGTGGCACGCCGCAACAGTTATGTTATTTGGATCGGGTGGCACGCCGCCATGGGTATGTTATTTTGATCGGTTGCGCGTCGCAACAACGTGATGTTGTGTACGGTTCCCTATATCTACTTTCGTGTGTTTTGCTTCATATTTTTTGAGGAAAGTTCATAATAGTTGCGTGAGTTGAGTAGTCCTTTCCTGAGTCATTTCTTTACGTATCGCATTCGAGTTATGGCCTATTGGCACATTGTTGCATCATGTGAGACTGTTGGTCATGTCTGGGGTGATGGGTTTCCTAAGAAATTCATACTGGGTGAGACAAGATTGTTGGATCAGGGATCAGTGCAATAAGTATATGTGAAGTATATTAAACGACAAATACCATTATTTGGTTCGTAATGAGGTGATGATTCTAGTCAAGATGAGAGATTCAATGATTTGTTGATTTTGTAGTTGGTTATGAATTTCTACACATCTCTTCCGTCGTGGCGTTATTGTAAGAGCTAGAAGAGGACCTATATATGTGTCATGGGGGCATTGTGAAGAACAGATTGGGGGAATATTAGCTATTATGAGCAGAGAGTGTTATTATGGGCATGTGAAGGATGTGGTGTATGGTGAGAATTCAGCAAAGGTACGCAATTATGCTCTGGTGCATCGTGTGGTGATTTATATAGTGTTCGTATATTGGAAGCATGCATGGCAGACATTCTCAGATGTTGGAATTGAGCTCTAAGGCCAATTTGGCTAAGTAAAAAGGGAGAAATCTTCAGATTTATTCAAGCAAATGTGCTCAACTGAGTTGTGGTAGCGCATGTAGGTCCACGAGGCATTAAACAGTGATTTCAGAAAACTCCAAAGCAGTTCTTAGCACGATCGAGGGTGAACGTATGTTTAAGTGGGAGAGAATGTAACGACCCGACCGGCCGTTTTGAGCTCTAGCATGTCGTTTGGTAGTTTAAGGCCATGATAAAATTCATTTCAGGTATTATGACTTGTAGGCGTGATCGAAACTGAATTGCAGGAAGTTCGGAGTCGAATTGGAAAGAACATTCACATTTCGAAAGCCTAAAGTTGGAAGAATTGAATGAAATTGGATTTTTGAGTAAACGACCTCATAATCAGGATTTGAAGGTTCCAGCAGGTTTGTATGATGATTTCGGACTTGGATGACTCGGGAGAATTTTGACGTATATTGTGGAAGTTAGTATTTTAGAAGAAATTTCATAAGTCTGTGTTGAAGTGCATTTAAGTGTTATTATGTCCGTTTGGGATTTCGAGTCTGGGAATAGCTCCGCAAGGTTATTATGTTATTAGGAGCGTGATCGGAAGAGGATTCGGAGGTCCGTAGGTCATTTTTGACTAATTTGGCTGAAGTTAGAAATTAGAATGTTTTTAAGAAACCCGACCGGAAGTGGAATTTTGATATCGGGGTCGAATTTTGAATCCAAAAGTTGGACCATGTCTGTAATGTTGAATGTAACTTGTGTGCAAAATTTGGGGTCAATCTGACGTGGTTTGATAGGTTTCGACATCGAATGTAGAAGTTGAAAATTACAAAGTTCATAAAGATTGAATTGAGTTGCGATCCATTTTTTCGATGTTATTTGATGTGATTTGAGGCCTCGAGAAGGTCCGCATTTTTTTTAGAACAGGTTGGTGTGATTAGACGGGGTCCCGGGGGCCTCGGGTGGATTTCGGGTCGAAAATAGAGTCCGAGGAAGGGCGGATGCAGCTGAGCATCTAGTGCGGTCACACCTGCGTGAAGAGGGCCGCAAGTGCGAGCTCCGCAGGAGCGAGAAGGGCTCGCAGATGCGGAATTTTGCTGGGTAGTCGTGGGCCACATGCGGTCATTTTTTCGCAGATGCGGGACCGCACTTGCAGAGGAAGAGTCGCAGGTGCGATATCGAGAGAGGCATCCTGGGGGCACGGGTGCGGAAGTTAATCCATAGAAGAGGAATTCGCGAGCTTGAGGGAAACCGCACCTGCGATGGAAATTCTGCAGGTGCGGCTGGTGTACCGCAGGTGCGAACAATCGCTGGGCAGTGCGTATTTTAAGATGGGATCTGGCCATTTTTCACTCATTTCTCACTTTGGTTGGGCGATTTTGGAGCCTTGAATAGAGGGCATTTCATCATCTTTTATGAGGTAAGTAATTCTTGCAATTATTAGGTTAAATACATGATTTTATAAGGATTTAAACATGGAAATTGGTGGAAAATGTGGGTTTTGGGTTGTAGACCTAGAAATTTATATTTTTTTTATTTTGGCCACGAATTTAGGCGTGGTGTTTGGAATAAGTTATATAATTGAGTTCGTAAAGCTATGGGTAATCTTTATCTTCGAAAAATTTCGGAGTCCGGGCACGTGGTCCCGAGGGTGATTTTATCGACTTTCCGAGCGGAGTTGNGTCCGAGGAAGGGCGGATGCAGCTGAGCATCTAGTGCGGTCACACCTGCGTGAAGAGGGCCGCAAGTGCGAGCTCCGCAGGAGCGAGAAGGGCTCGCAGATGCGGAATTTTGCTGGGTAGTCGTGGGCCACATGCGGTCATTTTTTCGCAGATGCGGGACCGCACTTGCAGAGGAAGAGTCGCAGGTGCGATATCGAGAGAGGCATCCTGGGGGCACGGGTGCGGAAGTTAATCCATAGAAGAGGAATTCGCGAGCTTGAGGGAAACCGCACCTGCGATGGAAATTCTGCAGGTGCGGCTGGTGTACCGCAGGTGCGAACAATCGCTGGGCAGTGCGTATTTTAAGATGGGATCTGGCCATTTTTCACTCATTTCTCACTTTGGTTGGGCGATTTTGGAGCCTTGAATAGAGGGCATTTCATCATCTTTTATGAGGTAAGTAATTCTTGCAATTATTAGGTTAAATACATGATTTTATAAGGATTTAAACATGGAAATTGGTGGAAAATGTGGGTTTTGGGTTGTAGACCTAGAAATTTATATTTTTTTTATTTTTGCCACGAATTTAGGCGTGGTGTTTGGAATAAGTTATATAATTGAGTTCGTAAAGCTATGGGTAATCTTTATCTTCGAAAAATTTCGGAGTCCAGGCACGTGGTCCCGAGGGTGATTGTATCGACTTTCCGAGCGGAGTTGGGAATTTATATATTTTGAATTGTTACAATATTAGAATATATTTTCATTGGTTTGCCCGTTATTTGGATAGTTATGGGGAGTTGTGCATCAATTTGACTAATCAAAATGGCTTGGAAGCCAGTTATGAATCTTCGGACCGAGGTAAGTCTCCTTTCTAACCTTGTAAGAGGGATTTGTCCCCATAGGTGAAATAATTAAACATGTGCTACTATTTGTGGGGGCTACGTACACACGAGGTGACGAGAGTCCGTGCATAGCTACTTATAACGACACGACCGGTCGTTCTGAGAATTTAAGCTCAGTTCGGTGGTATAAGGTCATAAGAAGCCTCACTTTGTGTATATCGACATGTTTGCATGGTTAGATTCAGTTACCGATTAATCCAAAGTCGGATTGGGAGAGAATTTTCAAATTTTGAAGCTTAAGTGAAGAAAGTTTAACGGAGGTTTGACTTTTGTGTATACGGCCTCGGAATGAGACTTGGTTAATGGCAACAACTCCGTATGATGATTTTGGACTTAGGCGCGTGTCCGAAATTGGATTTGGAGGTCCATAGAGTGATTTGAGGTAATTTGGTGAAAGTTAGAATTTCGCTATTTCGGCCGATAGGTGAAATTTTGATATTGGTGTCGGAATAAAATTCCGGAAGTTGGAATAGGTTTGTAACATCATTTGTGACGTGTGGCGGAACTACCCCTTAGGATTGAGTCTTCTTTGTTGATTGTAGTATGTGTATACGAGGTGACGAGTGCGTACTCGGACTTATTTGCTAATAGATTGGCCTTTTAGGATTCGTAAGTTCTTATGTTACCTGTGTATGAGATGTAATTGTTACATTGGAATCCTTGGTTGTTAATTTCACCCCTTCCTGTTTAAATTAGAATTACTTGATTTTGGATTCCTTCGTTGGCTATTTGACGTTACTTGACTTAACTGTATATTATACTTCTCTGATCATCATGCTATATTTTCTTCCTAGCTTACCTAATTAATATAATTAGTGTCATCTAGACTTATCGTTGACTAGACGTAGTTGGAAGATCTATTCATTGGAGTCAAGCATGCGCGTGAGTCTTTCATTGTGATTTATATGACTTTTCCCTTAAGTTCTACTTAGTCCTAATTGTTAGACATATAGATTATTGGTATTTCCTTGATGTTGCCTATTACTAGGCCCTTGTTGAAGTTGAGTTTATTCCATGATGTTAATTGCTTAGGTGAGATTGGTTATAGTTGTTTTCATTGCCGGGATTGTGTGGTTTCTCTTATTATTCCATTGTTGATGATGTTTTTTGTCTTATTGACGCCCTTGCCGGGATGTTACGGTCTCTATTACCGTTTGTGCTGTTAATGATATTGTTTTCATTGTTGACTCCCTTGCTGGGATGTTATGGTCTCTATTACCGTTTATGCTGTTAATGATATTGTTTTCATTGTTGGATCCCATGCCGGGATGGTATGATTTCTATTGTTGTTATACCTTTGATGATATTATTTGCGTCGTTGACTCCCTTTCCGGGATGTTGTGATTTATGGTTCTTATTGCTCATTTCCCTTGTTAAATTGATTTTTATGTTATCTTAGCATGAGGAGACATTCTGTGCCATGTTATGAGATTTTAGAACAAGTGGACATTCCATGCTATGTTATGTTATGTTAGCACGATGGGACACCGTGCCATGTTATGTGATGTTAGCACGAGGGGACATTCTGTGCCATGTTTATGTTATGTTAGCAAGAGGGGACATTCCGTGCCATGTTATGTTATGTTAGCACGAGGGAACATTCCGTGCCATGTTTATGTGATTTAGCACGAGGGGACATTCCGTGCCATGTTATGTTATGTTAGCACGAGGGGACATTTCGTCCGTGTTTATGTTATTTAGCACGAGGGGACATTCCGTGTCGTGTTTATGTTATTTATCACGAGGGGACGTTCTGTGCCGTGTTTGTGTTATTTAGCAAGAGGGGACATTTCGTGCCGTGTTTATGTTATTTTAGAATGAGGGGAAATTCCGTGCCGTATTTATGCATTATTGTTTCCGTTGTTCCTGTTTGCTATTTACTACATTTATTGGCAAGATTTGATATTCCTCCTGTACTGCATGGCAATTTCTGTGTCACGGACTGAGTTCCGGTGGATAATTCTTGAGGAGATTTTGATCAAGGGATTTTATTGAAACGTATTATAGAAAAATCAATGGTTTTGAAATGATTATATTTTAATGACTTTTACATCGAAGGTATATTTGAAAAGAACTAGTCTTGCCTAAATGATAATTGGAAGTCATTTATTGAGAAAGCTTCTTTGGGAAGTTTCATATTTTGAAAGAAACTATGTTTACGTAATTCTCTCTATTAAATATACTTATATCTACTTTTGGGAAAGTATGTTTTCAAAGGAAACTCTTCCATACTAAAACGATTTTATTTGGAAAAGTATTCCATATGAACTGTTGTTTAAAGATTTCTACCAGTTATGGATTTTAATGGCTAAGGCCCGATGTGAACAAACCGACGTGGAGTTGAGTTATTGGTGTTCTCTATTGGATTGTGTTTCCTTTCGATTCGACTTGTTTTGCTGTCCATCTTTCATTTTATTTTTGTTCTGTTTCGTGATTGATTTCTGTAATTTCCTCCCACTTTATATTGTCATTGTTGTGGATTATTCCGTGAAGTATTAGATATATGTAATGTTCGGTCATTTCTATATTCATGTTATTTATTTTGTAGACCAGTGGTTTCTTGAATAGTCCTCGTCACTACTCCACCGAGGTTAGTCTTGATACTTACTGGCCACCATTGTGGTGTGCTCATACTACACTTTTGCACATTTTGTGTGCAGATCCAGGTTTATATTGCAGTAGATGTGTGGATGATTGCCGAGGAGACTCAAGTCAACCTGTTGTTGCGCTCGCAGGCGTCTAAGCCACCTTCTTTGTATTTATTATTCATACACTGTTGCATTTGTTTCCAAACAGTTGTACTTAGAAGTTGTAGAAGTTTCGTAGAGCTTATGACTTATAAGTTTGATCATTCTGTTGAGATTCTATAACAAGACTGTTAGTTTTTCTTTTATTATTGTTGTTAGTCAGTAGCTGCTAGGCTTACCTAGTCACTAAGACTAGGTGTCATCACGATACCCAACGGAGGGAAATTTGGTCGTGACAAGATGGTATCAGAGCTGTAGCTTCATAGGCGCTACGAGTCATAAGCAAGTTTAGTAGAGTCTTGCGGATCGGTGCGGAGACGTCTGTACTTATCTTCGAGAGGCTACAGAACTATTAGGACAATTTCACTTCCTTCATTCCTATCGTGCGAGTTTATTGATCTTGAAGTTTCAAATTATCGTTCCATTCTCTCACCGATGGTGAGGACACGAGCGGCGATTCCTTATGATGTTGCCCCGAAGAAAATGACATAAGGGTCAGAGAGAGAGGCCAACGAGGAGCACTTGACGCTGTTAAGATGCCTACTAGAGCTGCCGTTGAGGAATCACTAGTATTTCTAGTTGGGGGACAGGTACTAGGGGTGGCTGTTGCTACCCCGGACTTCAGGATACCTGAGCACAATTTTGAGAATAAGTGGTATATTGACTCAGGTAGGGTTGATTCTAGTGCACCAGTTTCTTCCCAGATCAGGGGAGGAGTTAAGACTTCCACCATCTCCACTCCAGAGTAGCGAGATCATATTGGTCAGGTTCCAGTTTTTATGGTAGCACGGCATATGGTTTCAATCCAGCCCGTGGTTAAGGTAGTAGCATCGGAGAAAGAATACCTTAGACTTGAGAGGTACAGGAAGTACCACCCTTCTATCTTTTAGTGGATTGGCGGCAAATGGTGTCCAGGGTCTCTTAGAGGAGTGTCACTATATTCTTCGTACTTCGGGTGTTGTAGAGACGAGCCGAATTGTTTTGTCACGTCTCAGGTTTGGAGTAGTGGGTTGATCAGCGGTGGCGGTATATAAGTTGGGGTAATCTGGCCGAGTTACCTTCACTAATATGGATTCAGTTTTCGGAAATATTTTGGGGGAGGTTGCACCTCAGTCCCTCGGGATGTACGGCGCATGGAGTTAGAGCAGTTGCGTCAGGGCGCTATGTCACTAATGGAGTGTGGCGTTAGATCAGTGAGTTTTCCAGACATGCACTTCGCTTGGTTGCTTCAGTTAGGAGTTGAGTCCGCAGAGTCATTTGGGAGATTCAGGAATGATATTCGGTCAGCGGGACTCGAGAGTTGAAGTAGGATGCCTCGTTTCAGCAGGTAGTAGGTGTTTAACCAAAGAATTAGACCCTTTAACTAAATCTTATCTTTAAGATGAATACGGGTTACTGATAATCAAGATAATGGAGAAATATGAATAATAGACAATATTGCAGAAATATAGAGTTGATCGTATTCGAGAATCAGATGCCTTTACAAGCTGTATTCCCCTCCCTTATATAGGAGATTCTTACAACGTATGACTTTTGCTATGGTCACTCATTAATGACTAATTATGACATTAATGAGGGGTTATAAAGGATAACGGTAATTGGGGGTTCAGTTGTATAACATTCGAGTAATCAATTGTGGGTCCTTGAATCTAGTCGTAGCTTTGTCTAGATTCATTCTGACCGTGCCTCTCTCCCGTTTTGATCTAGTTGAGTTTCCCATGGCTGATAAGTTCGTGGGTTTACTGAATTGTGCCTCTTTGTACCGTACATCTTCAAGGAGTCACGTCCAGCTGTCGCGTTTTCCAGTGTCCACGTGACTGGCTGAGTTGTCAAAAGCTGGCTTACATGTGGAACTTTTTTTTACCAATACAGATAGTCCTCCAACTTACCAAATATTTAGAGATTAATATTTGGTAAGTGGATATTCATTTATGGAGGGAACATTTTGCCGATGCTTTTCCTTTAATAATTGTATCCTTCCCTGCACCATAGGCATCGTTTGTCACTTCCATTTAATTCTCATACCACGTGTCCTTTTCGGATTGGTTCTACCTTTACTCAACACCTTTTAGGGCTTTTTGCGGCTGTGCCAGTCCCGAAGTGACATCTTCAATTATGACTTTTCATCATTATTTTCCTTTTTCTTCATGTTTGACGGTTGTTTTCAAGTATAAATACATGTTTTCTTTTCTTTTCTTCCAGAAACACTTTTCTAACTTTGTCTTTTGTAAAGAACTTTCTTCTTTGCCTTTGCAAACATGTCTTCTTCAAACCAACCTCAAAAAGTAATAGATATTGAAAGTTTAGCGCCTTCTTCTGCTCCGACTAGGAGTTGGAGGGGTGGTAGACTTAGAAGTCTAGGATCCACTCCTTTGAGGGGCTCTTCTTCTTCTCAAATAGTTCCTCTTCCTTCCACTAAATATCCAGTTTCTTCGAGATTTAGGGTTTCTCGGTCTTTATCTAGAGGTAGAGGCGAACGCCTTCGTGAACCTGGAGTCGATGAAATTGTCCTTATTGAGATTGTTTTTGCTAGGGATAGTAAAGTTCCTATAGATCAATCTTCTTCTCTTGATAGTGTAGAAAGATATCCAACCCTTATAACTGAGGTCAGATTTCCCTTGTTAGTAGGGAGTGCTTTTGGAAATCTTACTTTCTTGTCTATATTCCGAATAGTAATCAAAGAATAATGTCTTACAAGATGGGATATTCTTTTTTTATACGTATCCTTTCACTTTAGGGTTTAGACCCCCCATTGACCCAGTTATAATTGAGTTTTGCCATTTTTTCAATATCTTCTTAGGACAAGTTGGCCCGCTTGTGTGGCGAGTTGTCGCATGCCTTAGGAGTTTGGCTTCTTTAGCCCCGACTCCTTTTACCTTCAACCATCTTATTCACCTCTACTCTCCTACCTTATTTCGTGATGGGGTTTTTACTGTGACTGCTAGAAGCAAAAGAGTGCTGATAACCCTGGAGACAATAAGGATAAGGGCTAGTACTTCCGGTATGTTGTTGTGCCCAGTGCTGGTTTAGTGGGTGAAGAAAATCTTCCCTTCCCTGAGAAGTGGAATTGCGCACGTGAGTATGCTTTAGCTCAAATTTACTTCTTCTTGTTTTGACTTGAGATGTTTTATTTAACACCAAATCTATTTTTTTTCTTCTCTCAGCAATCATGAATACTGTCAAGAATGTCTCCGGTATTCGTGATTTGGTAGAAAAATTGTTATTTGTTGCTCCTTTAGAAGAAAGATCTTGGAAGTACCTCGTTGGGAGGTATGGTTGGCAAGTAAAGACCCACGGTAAGTGAAGCTCTTGTTCTTGCTTCTTCCCTTACTCAAGTCTTTTTTTTTTTTGGTCGTTTAATTTTTTCTCTTTTTAATGGGGTTCAATGCTCATGGGGTGTCTGCTTCCTTTATCCCAAAGATGTCCTTGGATCAAGCCCAGGAAATTATTGTTGGTTTATCTTCCTCGAACTCGAAGAGGAAGATTAGTGAGTCACGTTCCGTAGAAGAAGAAGAAGAAGAAGAGGGTGCTTTATTGCATAGGCCACAGAGAAGGCGAATGGTTTCAGATGATGAGCTTACTGCCTCAGCCTTTCCTTCCGTGTCTGAGATTGAGCCCCCTGTCCTTGATGATGTTTCACATTCCCCTATTCATGAGGGTATCGATCTTGCTCCTGACGACGTCCCTTTTGCTGTTGCCTTTCCTATTTATTTGAGAGAAGCTCTTTCGTCTATTCCTTTGGCTATCTCAACTTCTGTTGCTGCTTTGCTTGTAAATTCTTCAATCCTTCAACTTTCCGAGACTGCTTCTTTGCCCGTGGCTTCTCCAGCTCCTCAACCTTCCGTGCATGTTGTTGTTCCATCTCTGTCTACTTCCATGCCTTCCATCAGAGAGATGTGGCAGGTGGTAATAGAGGTTCCAGCTGAGGGAAACCTTTTCAACAAGACGGGTGAGCCTGAAGTGTGGCTCAAGCCTTTGATAGGTCCGACTGAGAAAGCAAAGCTAGCTAGCCACGGTGCTCTTACATGGTGCTATGAGGTCGTGCATACCTCTTTGAAGGTGTGGTGTAACTTATCCTCTTTTACTCTCGTATATGAAATTTACCATATCTGACCGGTTTATTTCTTGTAGATTAACCTTATAGGCATGGAGCTTATGAAGAGGATTTCAAACACAGACCAAGAGACAAGAGAGTTGCATGCAGAAGTTGATTATTGGAGAGCACAGTATGATAGCATAAGGATTGACATGGGTGCTTTAGAAGAGGGAAAGAGTACCTTGAAGTGGCAGATGAAACTTATGGCAGCAGAACTAGCAGTGGAGATGGATTCTTGCAGTCAAGCTAATAAAGATAAGAGTGTTCTGGAGTCTTCGTTCGCGGAGCAGCTGTCCCGTGCCTCAGAGGAGATTAGAGACTTGAAGAACTTGTCGGGGCAGAAGGAGGAATACTCAGGCGAGCTCGTGCAATCACTCACTCGTACTCAAGAAGATCTTCGTAGAGCTTTAGACAAAGTTCAAACTTTAGAGGAGTTGATTGTTCCATTAAGGTCCGCCCATGAAGCTGCGGAGGCGGAGAAAAGATTATGAAGATTTGGAAGAGGTGACTGTTGTCGATGTGAGTTGGGCGTATATGAATTCTCGCCTTGACACATTGATGGAAATGAGTCAAGAGGGTTTTGACCTTAGTGCTGTAATAGCCAAAACTAAGGAATCCATGGAGAAGGCTCAATAGGGTAATAAGCTCTCTTCACCTGATGGTGAGATTCCTGCCACTAAAGTCAACCCCTCTATTGAAAAGATCTAGTTGGTTTATCCCTTTTTTTTTCTTTTACTTTGTATCAATTGGTGGTTACCCCCAGTCCCATCGGGGGTAAATTTTAATTTCCTTTAAGTCCCCAAATGACAACTTAGGGGCACAACAATGTATATAAAAAAATTTATACGGCTAAGTATAAGTTAAATTTAGTTTTAGCCGTTTTGATATATCAATGTTGGTTCGAATTTTGTTGAGTTTCTGTTTCACTCTTTATGTCTTTTGCATACTTCATTTTTCGAGGTTTTAGTATTAACTTCGAGTTTTTCATGTGGAATGCTTTAGACTACTCATACCTTTTTTATAATAGGCACGGTGTCATATTAAATGTGTGCCTTTTAGTAATAGGCATAGTTTATGGAAGAGGGCCCTTGATAATTGATATGAAGAAGACATCTCAACTTCATGATAATTCAATAGAGTGATACGAATTTTACACACGTTTAAGAATATTTCCGAGGAAATTTTTTTGCTTGAACTTCCATGACATTTTACATGTGTTTGGTTATCGTCTAAAAATCATGTTTGCAACTGTTTTTGTTTAACAGATTTGATATACTCTTGTATTTCGTAACTATTTTTCATAGGTAATAGTTTTTCGATATTAATACAAGGAAACAACAGTTTTTTACTAGTAACAGTTTTCATAAAGATTGGGGTTTATACCCGGAACTGTTTTGGAAACAGTTTTCTAATAAATACGAGGGAAATGTTTTCTTATTCGTAACTATTTTTATTTGATAACAGTTTCTTGAACAAATACAAGGATTTAGATCTCTCATCCATAATTGTTTTATTTGAGAACAGTTTTTTGAATGAGTACATTGATGATGATCTTTTACCCCTAACTGTTTTTGTTACAACAATTTTGAATAAGTATAAATATGTACATTTCATTCTCGTGACTAACATTTTGCCTTTCAACCTGAATATGTTCGAAGGTTTTTGCTTTTTGCATTAGGCTTTGTATTTTGGTGGCTCTTTTTATTTCCTTCGATTCTGCTCGTGTCACTTGTCTTGTTGGGTAGATGGGTCTTCAGGCTCGAGCTTTTGATATTCTGATAGTCTTCTTTTCTTCTTCTTAGCCTTCCATACTGTATAGTCCCCAAGTGTTTGAGCTTTGAAGAATGAAATCTCGATCACTTGATTATTCCTTCCTTGTGGTCCTTTTCCGGACTCGAAGGTATATAGTTTTTAAGATGATGACTGCTTAACGCTTTTTAAAACGTCCATCAGAAAGTGTAACCCTAGACCGGGAATTATGTTATTTCCTCGCGTCTTTTCAGGTCTCATATCATCATCTGGTGATGGTTTAGCTTTGTTCCTATCATCTAAAAAAGTTAGTAAAAATTTTGAAATGTTCAAAATAAAATCGAACGTGTGATACCTGACGGTGGGTATTCTTTTCTTTTAGAAGTAATATTTCTTTAGATGGATGGTATTCCAACTTGTTGGTAGAACTGTGTCGTCCATAACTTCCAACTCATAGGCGCCTTTCCCAGCTATGCCTCGGACTTTGTAAGGTCCTTCTCAGTTTTGGTTTAGCTTTCCTACACCTACTTCTTTTGTTGATTGAAAGACTTTTTTGAGGATGAAGTCCCCAATTTTAAAGTACCTGAGGAGCTTTATGGTTGTAATAATGCTCTATGATTTGTTTTTGAGCTGCCATCCGTATCAATTATGCTTTTCTCCGTGGTTCGAGCAGGTCCAGGTTGGTCCTTAATTCGTCATCGTTTTCACCTTCCATGGATGTTTACAACCTTATGCTTGGTTCGCCAATCTCTACTAGTATTAAGGCTTCTGAGCCATAAACAAGTGCGAATGGAGTTTCTCCCGTGGCTATTTTGAAGTTGTTTTGTATGCACATAGTACCGTTGGTAAGTCATCAGACCAATTTCCTTTGGCTTTAGCCAGATGTTTCTTTAAATTGTTGATGATGACCTTATTCGTTGACTCAGCTTCACCATTAGCCACGGGGAGGTACGGTGTTGAATTGATTCTCTTGATTTGCCAACTTTCGAAGAATTCTGTGATTTGCGAGCCTATGAATTGTGGGCCATTATAACACACAGTCTCCTTTGAGCGGGATTTACCTCTATTCCTCTGTTTGATACAAGGAAACCCAAAAATTTTCCTGATTTCACTCCAAAAGCGCATTTCTCTGCTCGTCTTTCCAAGATGTTACCAACATGTCATCAATATAGACTTCCATCGTCTTTCCAAGATGTTCTTGGAACATTTTAATCACGAACCTTTGATAGGTGGCTCCAGTATTGTTTAAGCCAAAAGGCATAACTTTATCACAATAAGTCCCTTGTTCGTGATAAAGGAGGTTTTTTCCTCGTCTAAAGGATCCATTTTAATCTGATTATTACTAGAATATGCATCTAGAAAGCTTAATAGTTCATGACCTGCGGTGGCATCAATCATTTGATCTATATGAGGCAATGGGAATGAATCTTTGGGGCATGCTTTGTTAAAATCAGTATAATCTACGCATACTCTCCACTTTGCCATTCTTTTGAGGTACTACCACGGTGTTTTCTAACTAGTTAGGGTATGTTACCTCTCGTATCGAACCAACCTTCAAGAGTTTCTATACCTCTTCGTCGATCACTTGGTTCTTGAATGGTCCTTGCTTTCTTTTCTTCTGCTTAACAGGTAAGAATGATAGATCTTCATTTATTTCATGAATCATCACTTCTGGTGGAATGCCTATCATATCTGAGTGGGACCACGCGAAGCAGTCTACATTAGCCTTTAAATAATCAATCAACTTACCTCTTCGAGCGGGGTCTAGCCTCGTGCCTATATACACTTTCTGCTCAGGCTTTTGTTCGGATAATGGAACAGCTTCGAGCTCTTCCGTAGTTATTTTGATGTGCTCATCTTCCTCCGGTTGACGATCTGTGTGGTATAGTATACCTTCCGTGGTTACTTGATTTTCCTTCTGTAAGTATTTTCTTTCGTATGTGTTTCAGCGATAATTCCTTTCGTACCTATTTGGGTAGTAATTTCTTCCATGCTTGTTTGGGCTGTGTTAGCTGCTTGGGAGATTCCCTTATCTTCCACCTCTATTTTCTTATTGTAGTGTACCACAGAGTTTATATTTCTTGCGCTATTGTGATCTCCTTTGATTTGTTGAATCCCCCATTCGGAGGGAAATTTAATTACCTAATGAAACGTGGAGGGTATCGCTTTCATGTCGTGGATCCATGGCCTTCCAATGATCACGTTATAAGCCAGGTCAGTATCGATGACTTGGAACCTGGCATTTTTTATCACCCCCTCAACATAAGTTCTAAGCTCAATTTCTCCTTTTGTTATAACCGTAGAGTTATCAAACCCTGATATGGCTCGTGATTTTGTGATTACTTGATTCCCCAGTAGCATTTCTTCCATGACTCTTAGAAAATTAATTTGATTTTGACTTAACTGCCCGGACCAATCAACATTCTTTTTTATGTTAGTGTCATGAATAAGTAAATATATTACCAGAGCATCGTTGTGTGGAAGCATTAATCCGCTGATATCTGCATCATCGAAGGTTATATCGTCTTCTCCACGAGCTCGTTTCCCATGTGTAATTGTGAACTTCGTGGTTGTTTTGCAAATCACTCTGTTTACTTCTTCACCCCCATGTATTGCGTTAACGGTTCATTTTGGAGAAGGAGGATTTGGGGACTCCTGCCTTTTCCTCATATATGCATGTTTACCTTTATCACTAAACAATTATATTAAATAGCCTTGTTTTAACAAATTTTCTACTTCACCTTGTAAAAATCTGCAATTCTCAGTTTTGTGCCCATGATCGTTGTGAAATTCACACCAGTGATCTGGGTTTCTTCTACTTGGATTTGACCGCATCTCTTTGGGCCACTTAACTTTGTCTCCCATGTTCCTCAATATTGAGACAATTTTAGTAGAACTTACATTAAAGGTATGATCCCCAATTTAAGTACTACCTCTAGATCGTTCACCTTGATCTTTTCTGGATCTAGACGATCAGACTACGTCTCTTCCTTGTAGTCTATAGTCCGACCTAGTGTTTTCGAACCTGGGGTGGATATCGCGTCCCGAGGGTCCTAAGTAAGGATCGTACATGATTTTACCTGATCTTCTATCTGATTCAGGACGTCTAGATATGGAATGATCTTCATCTCTCGAACGAGAAATGATAACTTCTTCAATTCTGAGTTTAATATTGTACCTGTTATATATATCGTTCCATGTTGTAGCGGGGAATTTTCTTAGGCTCTCCTTAAGTCGCCTCGTGGCTTCTGAGCTTTTATCATTCAGGTTGCTCGCAAATGCCATGGCTGCCAAATTGTCAGGCACCCTTTGTAACTGCATTCTTTATCGTTGAAACCTGTCTACAAACTCACTGAGTAGTTCCGTGTCTCCTTGTTTTATTTTGAATATGTCTTCCATTCTCTTCTCAACTTTTTGTGCACCAGAGTGTGCTTAAACAAATCTGCAAGCTCAGCAAAAGAGTCAATAGAATATTCAGGGAGAAGAGAATACCAGGTTAGGGCTCCTTTTGTAAGTGTTTCCCCAAATTTTTTGACAAGCACTGATTCAATCTCTTGTTTCGTTAAGTCGTCGCCTTTTACTCCAGTAGTGAAAGCAGTCACATGGTCGTGTGGGTCAGTTGTTCCATCATATTTGGGAATGTCAAGCATTTTAAACTTCTTGGGTATAGGTAAGGGTGCCGCACTTGGCTTCCAAAGTTGTTGAGAATATCTATCAACATTGATACCTTTAATGATAGGTGGTACCCCAGGAATTTGTTGGATGCAATCGTTATGCTCCTTCATCTGTTTCTGCATGGTTAGTAGTAAATTATGTAATTCAGAGTTATTAGATACACCTGGTCTCGTTTTGAGGGATTCATTAGGAGTATCTGAGTTTGCCAATACAGATTGAGGGTTTTCCATGGTGATGGTGTTATTGGGGAGTGGCGTCGATGGTGTAGGTAACGCTGCCAGTAATCCTCTCGCAAATTCTTGCAAAGATTGGCTCACATACTTTGCAATCATTTTCTTTACATGATCTTGTTCCACAGTTTGATCATTATAACCATTGTTGTTATTGGATCTTTTTGGGCTTTGTTCCCTCGGACCACGTGGGGCTCCAGAAGGCGATAGAACTGGGTTCCGCTCCTTTGATGGTTGTTGTCGTTGGGGTTTGACATAATTTAGAGGACATCACTTAAAACGTAATCAAAGATTATCAGAGTCCCGACAACGGAACCCGTTTGTTTAACCAAAGAATTAGACCCTTTGACTAAAGCTTATTCTTAAGATGAATACGGGTTACTGATAATCAACATAATGGAGAAAAATGAATAATAGACAATATTGCAGAAATATAGAGTTGATCGTATTCGAGAATCAGATGCCTTTAGAAGTTGTATTCCCCTCCCTTATATAGGAGATTCTTACAATGTACGACCTTTGCTATGGTCACTCATTAATGACTAATTATGACATTAATGAGGCGTTACAAAAGATAACGGTAATTGGGGATTCAGTTACATAACGTTCGAGTAATCAATTGTGGGTCCTTGAATCTGCTCGTAGCTTTTTCTAGATTCATTTTGAATGTGCCTCTCTCCCATTTTGATCAAGTTGAGTTTCTCATGGCTGATAAGTTCATGGATTTACTGAACCGTGCCTCTTCGTATCGTATATCTTCAATGAGTCACGTCCAGCTGTCGCATTTTCCTGTGTCCACGTGACTAGCTGAGTTGTCAAAAGTTGGCTTACGTGTGAAACTCTTTTTTACCAATACAATAGGGATCACTCGCTGGTTGGAGATCACGTGGGACCGGGAGAGAGGGATCAAACAAGATCAGGGAAAGAGCACCGGAGGCAAGGAGGCCTCGTATATCGGAGAAATACACTAGTCCTTTATATGGAAGCAGGGTACCCCAACAATAGAGGTTTTGTGGGTCAACCAATTCAGTTTGCATTACCAGCTTCGCATGGGAGCGTTTTAGGTACTCATGGGTCTTAGAGGATTCTATTGTGTATTTTACTTTTTCCACTGCTATGTCAGTAGTGAGATTGTTTTCAGTGTGGAGATGTCAGCCACAAGGTGGGAAATTGTCCCACGATTTAGTTAGGTGTGTGGTAGCAGGGTATTCAGGTGAGTAGAGGGCGCCTAAGAGGGGGAGGCTCGACCTGTTGATGTGTTGCATATAGTAGGCCGGAGGTCAGTGTGCCAGATATTATCACACAAGTATGTTTTGATGTGTTATAGAGGGGCACCAATTGTATTTCATTATAGTTCTGCTGGTCGGGACGAGTTCCCTTATTTTTTGTTTCATTTATGAGTGAGTTCCATGTTTTGCACTCTATTTGGTATTTTCTTTTGTTGGGAGTTTCTATGAGTAGTGGCATGTGTTTATCATTGTTTATTTCATTCTTGATAGTGGTGAAACTGGAAGTGAGTCCTTGTTGTTCTTCGTGGTAAGCTTTACGTGATTTTCTAGAGTATTTTGTTTACGAGTTGTGATTTGATACTCCATCGAGATGTGAGAACAGTTAGCGTTATGCTTTAATGGAGAAATTACTATTGGTATGATATATTATCGGTATGTGATTCAGAGTTGAGGGTGAGGTCCTCGTGATATTTATGATTCGATATATTTAGACCGGGCTGAGTACCGCGGTGAAATTTTATCAGGATGGAATCCTTGTGATTTGTTCTTATGCTTTGCTACTTCCTTGTTATATTGCTTTTGGTAAGTCAGTATTGATAGAGAGTTATGCCTATGGGCTTGTTTGATAGTTCCTTTATATGTCTCTATATTCATATTCAATCATTCTCGTTATGTGCTCCATTAGTTTGTAGCTTGCAGGATGTGTGTCTGGTAGTGTTAGTTGTGGTGATTCGGGTGTTCAATAATGAAGTTTTCATGTTCAGTGCATCATTATCAGTATTATGGTGTTTGGATCAGAGTTCTTCAGATGTGAGGCTAATTGCCAATGTTGAGTTGATTTTGGGCAGCTATTATGGTCAAAAAGTGCTATTTGAGCCTATGTGTGATGTGTTCTGTTGTGTGGTCGTGCCTTATGGGTGTAGACCTGAGTTGGTGCAGCTGCTTGAGGCTAATACCGGATATGAATTTAGAATTGAGTCTTTTGAGGAATGAGTAGAAGGTGTGAAAGTGAGGTATGAGGCTTATCGGTGGTGATGTGAAGGCTATATTGCAGTTGTGATTGTTCCGTCAGGCTTAGGTGGGTTTGGGTGACGTAGGATCACCCGCAGGTATGTGTTAGAAGTGTACAATCAGTGATTGGATGAGTTCAAGGTGAATCTTGGCACGTTCGAGGATGAAAGTTTGTTTTAAGAGGGGGAGGATGTAACGATCTGACCGGCCGTTCTGAAAATTTAAGCTTTGTTCAGTGGTATAAGGTCATAAGCAGCCTCACTTTGTCTATCTCAACCTGTGTGCGTGGTTAGATTTAGTTACCGATTAATCTGGAGTTTGATTGGGAGAGAATTTTCAAATTTTGAAGCTTTAGTAAAGAAAGTTGACTGAAGGTTTGACTTTTGTGTATACGGCCTTAGAAGGAGATTTGGTTAATGTCTATAGCTTCGTATAATGATTTTGGACTTAGGCGCGTGTCCGGAATTGGATTTGGAAGTTTGTAGAGTGATTTGAGGTAATTTGGCGAAAGTTAGAATTTCGGCGATTTCGGCCGATAGGTGAAATTTTGATATCGGGGTTGGAATGAAATTCCAGAAGTTGGAATAGGTTCATAGCATCATTTTTGACGTGTGCGCAAAATTTTAGGTCAGTTGGATGTGGTTTGGGTTGGTTTTGGCAGCGTTGGCGTGTTTTTGAAGTTTAGAAATTCTAGGCGTGAATCCGAGATTTTATTCTGTGTTTTAATGTTGTTTTGGGTGTTCCAAAAGTTCGACTAAGTTCATGCGTTAGTATGTGACCTATTGGAGTAATTGGTTGAGGTATCGAGGGGCTTGAGACGGTTTAGGATGCTTGTCGGAAGGCTTGATGTTTGGAGATGCAGATGGTGTTGTTGTTCTGGTGTGGTCGCACCTATGGATAGGGGACCACAGGTGCGAGCTTCGCAGGTGTGGAAAAAGAGCACACAGGTGCGAGGATAAGTGCACTGGGAAGCCTCTGCATGTGCGGAACTTTGGGGCGCAGGTGCAGCTCCCGCATGGGCAATTCTTGGGCGCAAGTGTGGTAGGAGCACAGGTGCGGTTTGCGTTTTGCATTTGCGATTACACAGGTGTGGTTAAGTTGTCGCAGGTACGTCTGTCCTGGGCAGATTCATATAAACGAGAGTTAGCCATTTTCTTCACATTTTGAGCTTTGGACTTCAGATTTGGGACCCATTTTGAGGGTTTTTCACGCAAATCTAATGGTTGATTGTGAGCCGTCTGAAGGTCTTTCCACCCGAGAAGTCTATTTTGAGTACCGGGTTGTCGTCTTTGAGGTAAGTATCTTGCCTACCCCTGTGTGGGAGAACTACCCCTTAGGATTGAGTCTTCTTTGTTGATTGTAGTCTGTGTATACAAGGTGGCGAGTGCATAGTGGGACTTATTTGATAATAGATTGGCCTTTTAGAATTCGTAAGTTCTTATGTTACCTTTCTATGAGATGTAATTGTTACATTGGAATCCTTGGTTGTTAATTTCATTTCTTCCTGTTTAAATTAGAATTACTTGTTTTTGGATTCCTTCTTTGGCTATTTGACTTTACTTGACTTAACTGAATATTCTACTTCTCTGATCATCATGCTATATTTTCTTCCTAGCTTGCCTAGTTGACTATAATTAGTGTCATCTAGCCTAATAGTTGATTAGCCGTAGTTGGAACATCTATTCACTAGAGTCAAGCATGCCCGTGAGTCTTACATTGTGATTTATATGACTATTCCCTTAAGTGCTACTTAGGCCAAATTGTTAAACATTTATGTTATTGGTATTTCCTTGATGTTGCCTATTACTGGGACCTTGTTGAAGTTGAGTTTATTCCGTAAAGTTAACTGTTTAGCTGAGATTGGTTATATATGTTTCCCTTTCCGGGATTGTGTGGTTTCTCTTATTATTCCGTTGTTGATGATGTTGTTTTACTTGTTGATTCCCATGCCAGGATGTTATGGTCTCTATTACCATTTATGTTGTTAATGATATTGTTTTCATTTTTGGCTCCTTTGCCGGGATGTTTCTATTACCATTTATGCAGTTAATGATATTGTTTTCATTGTTGGCTCCCTTGCTGGGATGGTATGATTTCTATTATTGTTATACTGTTAATGATACTGTTTGCTTCATTGACTCCCTTGCCGGGATGTTGTGATTTATGGTTCTTATTGTTGATTTACATTGTTAAATTGTTGTTTATGTTATGTTAGCACGAGGGGACATTTCGTGCCATGTTATGAGATATTAGCACGAGCGTACATTCCGTGCCATGTTACGTGATGTTAGCATGAGGGGACATTCTGTGTCATGTTTATGTTATGTTAGCACCAGGGGACATTCCGTTCCATGTTATGCTATGTTAGCACGAGGGGACATTCCGTGCCATGTTTATGTGATTTAGCACGAGGAGACATTTTATGCCATGTTATGTTGTGTTAGCACGAAGGGGCATTCTGTGTCGTGTTTATGTTATTTAGAACGAGGGGACATTCTATGTCGTGTTTATGTTATTTAGAACGAGGGGACATTCTGTGCCGTGTTTATGTTATTTTAGCACGAGGGGACATTATGTGCCGTATTTATGCATTATTATTTTTGTTGTTCCTGTTTGCTATTTACTGCATTTATTGGCAAGATTTGATATTCCTCCTTTACTGTATAGCAATTTCTCAGTTACGGACTGTGTTTCGGTGGATAAATCTTGAGGAGAATTTAATCAGAGGATTTTATTGAAAAGTATTATTGAAAAAGAAATGGTTTTGAAATGATTATATTTGAATGACTTTTACATCGAAGGTATATTTGAAAAGCACTAGTCTTGCCTAAAATGATAATTGGAAGTCATTTATTGGGAAAGCATCTTTGGGATGTTTTGTATTTTGAAAGAAACTATGTTTACGTAATTCTCTCTATTAAATATACTTATATCTACTTTTGGAGAAAGTATGTTTTCAAAGGAAACTCTTCAATACTAACACCATTTTATTTGCAAAAGTTTTTCACACGAACTGCTGTTTAAAGATTTCTACCAGTTATGGATTTTAATGGCTAAGGCCCGATGTGAACAAACCTACGTGGAGTTGAGTTATTGGTGTTCTCTATTGTATTGTCTTTCCTTTTGATTCGACTTGTTTTGCTGTCCATCTTTCAGTGTATTTTTGTGTTGTTTCGTGATTGATTTCTGTAATTTCGTCCCGCTTTATATCGTCATTGTTGTGGATTATTCCGTGAAGTCTTAGATATATGTAACGTTCGTTCATTTATATATTCATGTTATTTATTTTATTTATTTTATATACTAGTGGCGTCTTGACTAGTCCTCATCACTACTCCACGGAGGTTAGTCTTGATACTTACCGGGCACCACTGTGGTGTGCTCATACTACACTTCTGCATATTTTGTGTGCAGATCCAAGTTTATATTGTAGTAGCTGTGTGGATGATTGCCGAGGAGACTCAAGGCAACCTGTTGCTGCGTTCTCAGGCGACGGACTCACCTTGTTTGTATTTATTATTCATACACTATTGTATTTATTTCCAAACAGTTGTACTTAGAAGTTGTAGAATATTCGTAGAGCTTATGAATTGTACTACCGGTTTTGGGAAAGTTTGATCATTCTGTTGAGATTCTATAAAAAGACTGTTAGTTTTTCTTTTGTTATTGTTGTTATTCAGTAACTGCTAGGCTTACCTAGTCTTTAAGACTAGGTGACATCACGATACCCAACGGAATGAGATTGGGTACTGACACTACTATTATGCTTATGTCCGGGTAGTCTAGGCCCCAAAAGCATGTTTTATTTTCCGTACTTGTAAACTTATTGATTAAATTAAAGTGTTTAAACCTTAACGAACTTGGTAAATAAATTTCTGGAAAAGATCTAAATACTATTTTTGTGACCATTAAAAGAGAAAATGTCATTTACTTGAGTACTTGTTTTCCAGATGTAGTCGGGGTGGACTGTTTGAATGTGTATGATTATGTGTGACTGCTTCACAATTTATATTCTGCGAGCGGGGTGATTTCTTCTACGACTCTCATGGGAGCGGGCCGTACGCCACGACAGGTTAATAAATACATCTATGGTTCACGTCGTTCGACCCTTCGGCAGTGCACAGGTTACATATATGTTGGTTCGGGTTGTTCGATCCTCGGCATTTCCTGCGCATGATATTTGCTGGATACCATCTCTGATTTGAACTGTTTAATTATCTTAAGATATGAGTTGTTAACTAAAATGACGGAAACTGAGATTTATAATTTATGGAAGAAGTTTTCCTTTCCTGTTGTTATTTTATATATGATTATAACATCCATGTTTAGCATCACACTTGTTTATATAAATTTGACCTCTAGGTAGTGTCAAAGTCGACCTCTCGTCACTACCTCTTCGAGGTTAGGCGGGATACTTTGTAACGACCCGGTCGGTCGTTTTCAGAACTTGCGCCCCGATCCCCTATTTACCACTTCTCCCATGTCTTTTCATGTTATTGGAACCTGTCGGTGCGTTGATTGACGAATTCCGGGGTGATTTTGGACACATAGTCCATAGATGTGGAATTTAGCTTTAGAAATATGGCCGTAGCTAGAACTATGTGAAGACGGATCCATAGTGGAATTCCGTCGACTCCATTAACTCCGTTGGGTAATCTCGGGGTTAGGAGAATACTAGGAATGTGCTTTCGAGGTCGGTTGTGGATTTAGGCTTGAATTGGCGAAAGTTAGAAATTCGGTGAATTCGATCGATAGGTGAGATTTTGATATCGGACTCGGAATGGATTTCCGGAAGCGGAAGCAGGTCTGTAATGTCGTTTATGACCTTTGTGCAAAATTTGAGGTCATTCGAATGCGTTTAGACGTGGTTCGGCGTCGAATGTGAATTCTAAAATTTTCCCGGCGTCGAATGTGAATTCTAAAATTTTCCTAAGTTCTTAGGCTTGAATCTATGCGTAATCGATGATTTTGATGTTATGGGATGTGTTTTTAAGACTCGACCAAGTTTGAATGAAGTATTAGGGTTGGTTGGTAGGTTTGGTTGAGGTCCCGAGGGCTTCGCGTGTGTTTCAGGTGCCCAAACGGGCATATTTGGCCTAAGTCCTTTGCTGGTTTTTCTAGTTTTACAGCAGCAGGTAAGTGTTCTCTGCGATCGCGTGAATCAGTCCGCGATCGCGGAGTGTTAGATGGTGGAGGTCAGAAATTTGTGCTTCGCGATCGCAGAGGTCCAGCCGCGATCGCATTGTTCTGGTCAGTTGGTTTCCGCGATCGCATGCCCTGGATCGCGATCACGTAAGGTATCCTAAGGCTCCGTGAGGTGCAGTGTTTTGCTCTACGCGGTTGCGTGGCCTCAGACGCAATCGCATTGTTGTAGGGTCAGAAGGTCCGCGATCGCAGACCTTTAATCGCGATCGTGATGAAGGATTCCCTGGCGCCTGTTTCATTACCCTCTGCGATCGCGACTCATTGTACGCGATCGCTTAAGGAAAATGCCTGGGCAGAGTATTAAAACCCAAAATCCGAGGGTTTATGCCGTTTTCATATTTTCTAATTGAGAGCTCGGGAAGGGCGATTTTTGAAGATTTTTGCACCTGTGTAACTTGGGTAACTGATTTCTATCCCTTATAGATCAAATTCCATGATTCCAACCTTAAATTCAACCTTTATGTTCGAAAATTATGGGAAAATGGGAGAAACTTCATAGATCGAATTATGGAGTTTTGGTTGGGTATTTGACCTCCGATTTGAGAGATTTTTATATGGTTAGACTCGTGAGTGAACGGGTGTCCAGAAAATATAAATTTTACCCGATTTCAAGACGTGGGCCCGGGGGACTTTTTAGGCAAATTTTCAAAATTTTCATTCTAGCTTATAAATAATTAGCTATCTTGTTCCCTTGAAATGATATTTACACCGTGCAATCGATTTGAATAGATTTGGGCCACCCGGAGTCCGATACTCGTGGCATGAGCTTGGTATTGAGTTGATTAGTGCAGTCCAAGTAAGTGGCTTGCCTAATTCTATGTTCAGGATCTTCCCTTGGGCATTTTTATACTAATTTTGTTATGTGGACGCCGTGTACGCGAGGTGACGAGTGCATACACGGGTCATTGTTGCTAAACTCCTATTTTTATACCATGAAAACGCTCATTTTCATTCATATATTACTGTTTCCTATCTTAATTGAGTAGATAGCCTAAGTGTAAGCATGCCTACCTGTTCTAACTTGAATCCCTCTTATATGCTACTAGTCACATCATGCTTAGGTAGTTTTACGCTATCCTTACCTGTTGTTTTTCCTGGATTGTTTACTTAAGCCATAATTGACATACTTCTGTTTGGCATGTTTAAATTTGGACTACGGACCGAGATCCGGGAGCTTTTCCTCTG
Source organism: Nicotiana paniculata (assembly GCA_005239505.1). NCBI lineage: Eukaryota > Viridiplantae > Streptophyta > Magnoliopsida > Solanales > Solanaceae > Nicotiana > Nicotiana paniculata. The sequence goes on from ML315004.1 coordinate 25,413, forward strand.
TACTGCATTGATATTTAATTTGGGACTACGGATTTAGATCTGGGAGATTTCCCCCTGTACTGAGATGCATATTTACATTGGGACTACGAATAGAGATCTGGGAGCTTTCCCCTTGTACTGCATAGCATATTTAAATTGGGACTAAGGACTGAGATCCGGGAGTTCTCCCCGTGTACTGCATTGCACATTTATTGTTGAGATATATGATGTGCTGACCAGACTGACCCAGAAGGGTGCATCTTTTTTTATGGACTGAGGAGTGTGAGGAGAGCTTTCAGAAGCTCAAGACAGCCCTGACTACAGCTGTTGTCTTGGTTTTTCCTACCGGTTCCGGATCCTATACTTTGTATTGTGATGCTTCAAGGATTGGCTTGGGAGCGGTGTTGATGCAGGACGATGGGGTGATTGCCTACACGTCCAGGCAGTTGAAGGTCCATGAGAAAAACTACCTTGTTCATGATCTCAAGTTGGCTACGATTGTTCACGCCCTGAAGATATGGCGTCATTATTTATATGGTGTTCATTGTGAGATATTCATGGATCACCAGAGTTTGCAACACATATTCAGCCAGAAAGATCTAAATTTGCGCCAGCGTAGGTGGTTAGAGTTGCTAAAGGACTATGACATCACTATATTATACCACCCGGGGAAGGCCAATGTGGTGGCCGACGCCTTGAGTCGACGGGCTGAGAGTTTGGGGAGTTTGGCACACCTTCATACAGCTGAGAGGCCTCTAGCCTTATATGTTCAGTCCTTAGACAGTCAGTTCGTGAGATTGGATCTTTCTGAGCCTTTCCGGGTATTAGCTTGTGTGGTTGCTCGATCTTCCCTTCATGACCGTATCAGAGAGCGCCCGTATGATGATCCCCACCTTTTGGTTCTTCAGGATAGAGTCCGGGGGGGAGATTCTAGAGATATGACTATAGGAGAGGATGGGGTGATGAGGATGTAGGGTCGTATCTGTGTGCCCAACATAGATGGGCTTCGGGAGTTAATTCTTGAGGAGACCCATAGTTCACGGTATTCCATCCATCCGGTTACCGCGAAGATGTACCAGGATCTGAGACAACACTATTGGTGGTGAAGGATGAAGAAGGATATAGCAGAGTTTGTAGCCAAGTGTCTCAACTGTTAGCAGGTCAAATGTGAGCATCAGAGACCGGGAGGGTTACTTCAGCAGATTGAGCTTCCAGAGTGGAAGTGGGAGCGGATCACCATAGACTTTGTGGTTGGACTTCCTCAGACTTTGAGGAAGCATGATGCTATTTAGGTGATTGTGTATCGGCTGACCAAATCAGCCCATTTCATTCTGGTACTGACTACATATTCATCAGAGAGGTTGGCTGAGATTTATATCAGAGAGATTGTTCGCCTCCACGGTATTCCAGTATCTATCATTTAAGACAGAGGTACAAAATTCACTGCGGAGTTGTGGAGAGTTGTTCATCAGAAGTTAGGCACCAGGGTAGAGTTGAGCAAAGCTTTTCACCCTCAGACAAACGGGCAGTTCGAGCGCACGATTCAGATCCTCGAGGATATGCTATGTGCATGTGTGATGGATTTTGGAGGGTCATGGGATCGATTCTTGCCTCTGGAAGATTTTTCTTACAACAACATCTTCCAGTCCAGCATTCAGATGGAGCCGTTTGAGGCACTATGGTAGGCGGTGCAGGTCTCCCGTGGGATGGTTTGAGCCAGGCAAGGCCCGATTGTTAGGTACAGACTTGGTTCAGGACGCCCTGGACAAGGTGAAGGTGATTCAGGAGAGACTTCGCAAAACTCAGTCCAGGAAGAAGAGCTATGTGGATCGAAAGGTTCGGGACTTGGCGTTTATGGCTGGTGATCGGGTTTTGCTTCGGGTATCGCCTGGTGTCATGAGGTTCGGGAAGAATGGCAAGCTGAGTCCGAGATTCATTGGCCCTTTTGAACTGTTGCGACGTGTTGGGGAGGTTTCTTATGAGCTAGCCCTGCCTCCCAACCTAGCAGGGGTTCATTCGGTGTTCCAGGTCTCCATGCTCCAGAAGTATCACGGTGACCCGACTCATGTCTTGGATTTTAGCTCAGTCCAATTGGACAAGAATCTATCATATATTGAGGAGCCTGTGGCTATATTGGACATGCAGGTCAGAAAGCTCAGGTCAAAGGATATTGCGTCAGTAAAGGTTCAGTGGAGGGGTCAGTTAGTCGAGGAGGCGACTTGGGAGATCGAGCAGGATATGCGGAGTCAGTACCCTCACCTTTTCCCAGCTCCAGATATGTTTCTAAGCATGTTCGAGAACGAACGATTTTCTTAAGAGGGGGAGGATGTAAGACCCGGCCGGTCGTTTTAAGTATTTGCGCCCCGATCCCCTATGTACCGCTTATCCCATGTCGTTTCATGTTATTGGAACCTGTCGGTGCGTTGAGTGATGAAATCCGTGGTGATTTTTGACACATTCCATAAATGTGAAATTTAGCTTTACAAATCTGGTCGTAGCTAGATCTGTGTGAAGAAAGATCCAGAATGGAATTCCGTTGACTCAGTTAGCTCCGTTGGGATGATTTCGGGGTTAGGAGCATACTTGGAATGTGCTTTTGAGGTCGGTTGTGGATTTAGGCTTGAATTGGCGAAAGTTAGAAATCCGGCGAATTCGGCTGATATGTTAGATTTTGATATTGGACTCGGAATGGTTTTATGGAAGCGACAGCAGGTCCGTAATGTCGTTTATGATCTGTGTGCAAAATTTGAGGTCATTCGGATGAGTTTAGACGTGTTTCGGCATCGGATGTGAATTCTAGAATTTTCCTAAGTTCTTAGGATTGAATCTATGCATAATCGATAATTTTGATATTATGAGATGTGCTTTGAAGGCTCGACAAAGCTTGAATGAAGTATTAGGGTTTGATGGTAGTTTTGGTTGAGGTCCCGGGGGCCTCGCCTGTGTTTCGGGTGCCCAAACTGGCATATTTGGCCTAAGTCCTTTGCTGGTTTTTCTGGTTTTACAGCAGCAGGTAAGTGTTCTCTACGATCACGTGAATCAGTCTGCGATCGCGTAGTGTTAGATGGGGCTGGGCAGAAATTTGTGCTTCGCGATCGCAGAAGTCCAGCCGCGATCACATTGATCTGGTCAGTTGCTCTCCGCGATCGCACACCCAGGATCGCGATCGCGTAAGGTATCCTAAGGCTGGGTGAGGTGTCGTGTTTTGCTATACGCGGCCGCGTGGCCTCAGACGCGATCACATTGGTGTAGGGTCAGAAGGTCCGCGATCGCAGACCTTTAATCGCGATCGCAATGAAGGATTCCCAAGCGCGTGTTTCATTACCCTCCGCGATCGCGACTCATTGTACGCGATCGCATAAGGCAAATGTCTGGGCAGATTATTAAGACCCCAAATCCGAGAGTTTATGCCATTTTCATATTTTCGAATTTGAGAGCTCGGGAAGGGCGATTTTTGAAGATTTTTGCACCTGGGTAACTTGGGTAAGTGATTTCTATCCCTTATAGATCATATTCCATGATTCCAATCTTAAATTCAACCTTTCATTTCGAAAATTATGGGGAAAATGGGATGAACTTCATAGACCGAATTATTGAGGTTTGATTGGGTATTTGACCTCCGATTTGAGAGATTCTTATATGGTTAGACTCGTGAGTGAACGGTTGTCCGGAAAATATAAAGCTTACCCGATTTCGAGACATGGGGGGGGGGGACTTTTTGGATGAATTTTCTAAATTCGCATTCTAGCTTATAAATAATTAGCTATCTTGTTCCCTTGAAATGATATTTACACTGTGAAATCGATTTGAATAGATTTGGGCCACTTGTTGTCCAATACTTGTGGCAAGAGCTTGATGTTGAGTTGATTAGCACAATCCAAGTAAGTGGCTTGCCTAATTCTATGTTGGGCATCTTCCCTTAGGCATTTTTATACTGATTTTGTTATGTGGACGCCGTGTACGCGAGGTGACGAGTGCGTACATGGGTCATTGTTGCTAAACTCCTATTTTTCTCCCATGAAAACGCTCATTGTCATTCATATATTACTATTTCCTATCTTAATTGAGTAGATATCCTAAGTGTAAGCATGCCTACCTGGTCTGGCTTGAACCCCTCTTATTTGCTACTAGTCACATCATGCTTAGGTAGTTTTACGTTATCCTTACATGTTATTTTTTCTGGATTGTTTACTTAAGCCATAATATACATACTTCTATTTGGCATGTTTAAATTGGGACTACGGACCGAGATCCGGGAGCTTTCCCCCTGTACTGCATTCATATTTAAATTGGGACTACGGACCGAAATATAGGAGCTTTACCCCTGTACTGAGATGCATATTTAAATTGGGATTACGGATAGAGATCAGGGAGCTTTCCCCCTTTACTGCATAGCATATTTAAATTGGGACTACGGACTGAGATCCGGGAGCTTTCCCTGTGTACTGCATTGCACATTTATTGTTAAGATATATGTTGTGCTGAGCCGAGGGCTCTCTTTATGTTATTAAATCTTTCCGTTTCCGTTAAACCTGTTTATCATTGCTTGTCTATCTTTCACTATTTTAAAAATTGTATATTGACTTGTTTTACGAACTCGGTAGGGCCTCCACCTGACCTCGTCACTACTTGACTGGTTTTAGGCTCGGCACTTATGGAGTACCGAATGTGTAGTACTCATGCCCTTTCCTGCGCATGTTTTCCCCATGTACAGATCCAGGTACCAGCACTCAGTATCGTGGCTAGGAGTTGTCTACCACTCAGCTCAGTGCATTAGCCCGATCAAATCCGAAGATATCTCTTTTATCCATACAACAAGCTCAGAACCTAGTTCAAACACCTGAAATCCTCTTCTAGGCCTGTTTCCAATATATGAACACTGAATTAATCACTAAACAAGGTACCAGAATATGATTGCATGCCTCCACTGAATTAGCATTATACACCGCATAACTCACCATTTAACCATAACGACATTCTCTGACCTTAATAGCCAAAATTCCACGAATTTAATGCTCCCAATGCACCTTATGACTTATATATAGGCCCTGCTATAACGCTTACGATACCACCACAACGGAGGAGACGTGTAGAAATATATAACCAACTGCAGAGTCAACAAATCATTGAATCTCTACTCTTTACTAGAATCATCACCTCGTTATGAACCAAATAATGGTATTTGTCCTTTAATATACTTCACATAGTCTTATAGAACTGATCCTTGATCCAATAATCTCGTCTCACCCAGTATGAACTGCTCAAAAAACAAGTCACCTCAGACATGACCAACAATCTCACATGATGCCACAATGCGCCAGTAGGCCACAACTCGAACATGATACATAAAGAAATGACTCAGGAAGGGACTACTTAACTCACGCAACTAATATGGACCTTCCTCAGAAAATAGGGAGAAAAACCCAAGAAAATAAATATGCGGAATCTTATTCAACACACTGTTGCGGCGTGCAACCCGATCCAAATAACATACCTATGGCGGCGTGCCACCCGATCCACACATAAAATTTACATAAGGAGATACACACAGAGCTAAATTTCTCATTACCACAAAATATCGAATATCGATCACAAGCACGCTAAGTGCATAATACCATCCTGGGGATACTGATAGAACCATACGCTACAAAACTCAAGAACAACTGAGGTGCGATATATGTATTCTGAATCTCAAGAGCTATCCTACTCACACATCATCATCACTACGCGAAATATCAACACATAAGAAATTATCAAGTCGTCTTCACAACTCACACGGCACAACAGACTATTACCTGAAATGAACGAAGATGGAACATCATCTGATGTTCTAATATCCCTCCAAGAGAAGCTCCATACTTAAACGAACACCTCTAACTCACATGGAGCCCATAATCATATTTAAATCCATTCACGACCTTCGAGCCGATTCCGCTCGCACCGAACTAGGCTAATAGCCTTACCTGGGTCCATAATAACCCACTTTTTCTCATAAATTGCAAGAACAGCAATCATAGCCGGAGAAAAACCCCTACATCCGCAACTAAATGAACCGAGTGTCGTCCAGGCATAAACTCTCAAATAAACAATATTATACTTCTTTATATTGATCTGAATCTTCAATCAATTAAGTGACTACATGTCACACTCATACGATCTTCCTATCGTCACGCTCCCACGACCTTCCACACAAGGTAACAAGTCTGCACATCCACACCACTGATCACACTAATGTTGTAAAGCCAACCAAGAAACCTGCAACCAGAACGCAACGCCTCTTACACCACCACCGATCTCAGGTGACGCTGAAGACGTTACCAACTTACTCTAAACATCCAAATCCTTTTCCTTGCTCATCCGAGCTCCTGACATCCTTGTCAACACTGAACCGCAACATTGATCCTTACCTCAAATTCCATACTGCTCATTGCACCTAACATGTCAATATGAAATAGCACAACAATTCCATCATAACTCCTGAACCACTATTAGGGCGAACACTTTGTCACATAGAAACCTTTAACTTAACTCAATATATGAGAACCACAACGACACACGAGTGAATTCTCATAATCATAAAACATGCAAATCCTCATGTAATAATCTATGCCACCATAATACTTCCGGGATCCGCCTACCCATGACAGGCCATGACACTTGAATGCTTCCAAATAAAATCAATTACGGCGACCGTGAAGCGTTTCACGTACCGCCACAAATCACATGCATAATCTAATCACGCGAGAGGCACTGATCATTGCCACCATCAGGCTAATTCCCACATGGCTGACCATCTAACTTTTCCAAATGTTCGTTACTCGCGTCATTCTCAAACTCTACCTCTGCAGGACATAACTGATTCACCCGAATACCTCAAACTGAAACTGATACGACACTTAGCCTCGCGATCAACTTATTGACAGAAGACTACCCCCACTTTGCTCAAGCCATAGATCAAGATGAACAATAACTCATAATGCCCATATTCTAACGCCGACACAATACCGCAGTGAGATTCAATTAAACCTTCCATAAGCTCATATAACATGACCCATCTTATACCTTAATCAAATTCGCACTCACCTTAGGAATGATGATAACTCCAAATCAACACATAGCAACTCAATTTGCACTAACTTCGAGTGATTCCATTCCACCCGACTACTTTGTCTCCAAGCCCATGAATTGTTTCATGCTCTCCTTGCATGCAAATTCACATATTCGACTGGTATACCCATTCCGATAACCCTTCTACGAACCCGAAGTCATTTTATCATTTTTCCTCCAAATGCTACTCTGCACGCCTAAGATAGCATAGAACACTCCAACCATATTCTCTTTCTCAAAATTCTGCTGCGAAATCTTGATTCTTAACCATACCGTGGGCTTGAAATCCTTAAAAACCACATTCCGACCTTCAAATTTACTAGGACCGTTGTTGAGAGTCACCCATTTTGGCTTGGTCCCGAATATAATCAACTCCACGGCTTCCCTGGTACCTGAACACCCGTCTTGAATAAGCACCTGACTAAATCACTTCCCTTGTAAATTAACTATGTACTAAGCATAAATCCCGAATCATTCTAAGGCCTAATCCTGATTCCATAAAGCCAACCTTTGCACAGATTTATCAAATCCTATGCTCAATTACTACTTATGTCTTCTACCCTTAGTTGTAATAACCCACTAATATGCCGATAACAAGAATTTTTGCCAGTAGATACCCATGCAACCCAATCGTAGGCGGTGGGACTCTCCCACTTAGCCTGAAGCCGCTATTACACAAATCTGGAACTCACCAAGAATCTTCCTTCATTGTTGACATGATCCTGCATAACCAACTCGCCAAATTCCTTGAAATCCGTTCGTTAGCATTTCACAAGCACTCTAAGTCATTAACCACATTCTCATATTCAACCTCTTGTTAAATAGTCAGTAAAATCCCTCGTGAAAACTCCGCCAACCACGCAACCACTGACCTGCTTATAGAAGATAAACCACATGAAAAAATTATCAACGGACACCTTCCAACGACGATGTACTGCACAATCTCTACGACATCAATACCCCAATCTACGCCCGTTCTCATTTACCAACTTTACCAGTCCGTACGCTCCTCATGGAAATCTACCAAATACGTGACAATATCTTCTAACTAACAGCTATGATGCATCCTTCTTCATATCGAACAACTCCTTTCTATTGTATCCAATCTTCCACCGAAATAGCCTATATTTCAATTCAAGCACGTGGATCCAATCACCGTCCGCTAAAATTCTCAAATCGCTCCAAACATCCCCTCAAGATGTGCAACTATCTTACCACAGAACTCTTATGCCACGCTTCCACTCTCCCACTTTGTTCAAACTCACTTCTTTAAGAAACTGCTCGACTTTCGCTTCTTACACCTGGCCTTCAAGAAATTTAACCATTGTCTGACACTTCCCACATGTCTTTCCTCATCGTATGCTGCCCACTTGTTGCCTCAAATAAATATCATTCTCTGTAGCACTTAAACCAGAAGACCACCACAACTTCAAAACCTCTGAAGATCATTGTCACGACCCCAAATCTAAACTGGCCGTGATGACGCCTATCGTGATACTAGACTAGCCAAATTTACTGAAAATATCATAAGGTTCCCATTTGATATATAAATTATCCTATGTTTCATAATAGCTTCCACTTTTAAACATTTCAAATAATAAAAATGATCAGAACGTCTAAACACAGCCTCAACATCTGGAGTCAACCGTCATGAGCATCTAAGAAGTGTTGCAATCTAATACAAATTATGTACTACAATAAGTCTAGGAAGTGCAGTAAAAAGACATAGCGGGAAGGAGAAAGAGTAGGTTGCAGACGCCGAGCAACTACCTCGCACTCTATGCTCCAAATGGGGTAGCTCAACTATCGCTCTGCCCCGGTGCCTGAATGTGCACACAAGGTGCAGGGAGTAACGTGAGTATGCCAACTATGTAAGTAACAACCATAACTAAAGACTTGAATGCAGTGACGGGCATTTTTAAAGATCATGTAAAAGCCATATAATAAGCAACACTAGAAGTGATTATACTCAAGACAGAAATCTACATTCCGAATATTTCATAAAAACTCCAGTTTTCCATTTTATAATTCGTATAAACATTTTTTCAACATTTTTCAATTGAGGCTTAGTGTAAAGGTGAGTGAAAAAAGTAGTTTTAAAAAAATATCGGCCGCTCGGGCACGGTGTAATTCACAATAAAGCCTCTCGGACAAGCCTCTCAGTCACTCGGGACTCTACTCTCATAGGTCAATGCTCACACTCGGCATTCCCACTCAACAGGTACCATATATATATATATATATATATATATATAAAATATTTATTGCGGCGTGCAGCCCGATCCATATAATATATGTTGCGGCGTTTAGCCCGATCTATATCATATATGTTGCGGCGTGCAGCCCGATCCATATAATATATGTTGCGGAATGCAACCCGATCCATATCATACATATTGCTGCGGCGTGCTGCCCGGTCCATATAATATATATATTTTTGCGACGTGCAGCCTGATCCATATAATATCCTCACCACTCGGCTTTCGTCCTCACTTAGTCATCCTCCCAAGCAACTCGGGCGACTCATCTCAACTCACGGGACTCAACCCAAAGTACCTCTCAGTATTCTAAAATAGTGTGATCACAGTGATAACATCAACAGGTATAAAACATGACTGAATTCATGAATTTCTATCAAAATAGTGTGAGAATAGTGGAAAAATACCCCTGAGGGTCTAAATCATTCGGCACAAGGCCCCAAACATGGCATACATCCCAATAATATAATGTAAACTTCAAAAGTACAGGATATCATACGATTTCAAATCAAATATGGGATTTAAAGTCGCTACGGGACGGACCAAGTCACAAGTCCCTATCGGTGCACGCCCACACGCTTGTCACCTAGCATGTGCGTCACCTCATTTATCAAAACAATATGAAATACCGGGGTTCATACCCTCAGGTCTAGATTTACAATCGTCACTTACCTCAAACCAGCCCGAAAACTACTTCGCGAAGCTATTACTCCTCTAATCGGCTCCCAAATGCTCCGAGTCTATCAAAATCAGATTAAGAACTTCAAAATATGCTAGGAAGACGAAACCCTTTTGAAAATTATCACAATTGGGAACAAATCCCGAAGTTGGCCCAACCCGGACCCAAGGCCCACGTCTCGGAATTCGATACAAATCACAAAATAAGAATCCTTATTCCCTCACGAGTCTATGCATACGAAGAGTATCAAAATCCGACCTCAAATTCCCACCCAAATCATCAAAACAAATTCTCAAACTTTCTTCCCTTTTTCCCCAATTTACACACTGATTTTTCCCTAAATACCACCCCATTTTAGTCCAAAAATCACATGGAAACGAGTTAGGTTCAAATATCTTACCTCAACGAAGTCCTCTTGATTTCCTCCTTCAAAACCCTCTCCTAAAGCTTATTCTCGGATGAAAATATTGAAGAAATGGCTAAAAATCGCGAAGGCTGGTATTTATACTTTCTACCCAGTGAAACCGCACATGCGGTCCCAGGTGCGCACCTACGGTGAATTACTTAGAAGCCCAGCCTCCGCACCTGCACTCAAAATTCCGCATCTGCGGCTTCGCAGGTACAGTAAAAATCTCGCACCTGCAGAACTCCTCCAACCCACAATAGAGTCGTCCGCTTCTACGGGGTTGCACCTATGGTCCCATATCCGCAGGTGCGGTAACATCATCACCAGCAGCATCATCTGCTATTTTCTAACTTAAAATCCCGTGATGGCTATCCGAAATCAACTCGGGCCTATCGAGACCCCAAACAAAATTACAAACAATTCATAAATTTATCACCCGGACTTAGCCGAACCCTCGGAACATCAAAAATAACATCGAAACACCGCTTCGACTCATGATTCAAGCCTAGGAATCTTCAAACTTCCGATAATCGCCAACGATGCCGAAACTAATCAAAACTCATACCATTAACCTAAAACTCTACACACACATCCAAAGTGATACTATGAAGCTGTTCCAACTTCCGGAATTCCATTCCGACCCCTATAGCTAATTTTCCTCTGTCAACCGGAAACCGCGAAAAACTCAATTTCGCCAATTCAAGCCTAATTCTACACCAGACATCAAAACCCCATTCCGAACACACTTCTAAGTCCCAAATCACCTAACGAAGCTATCTAAACCATAAAATCTACATTCCGAGGTCATTTACTAATAAGTCAACTTCCAGTTGACTTTTTCACTATTGAACCAAGTTAAGAGACTAAGTGTCTCATTTCTCTCCAAAAATCGCTCAGAACTCGAGCCAACCAATCTAATACAACATAATGAAGTTGAACCACATATAATGAAGAAGAAATGAGGAAAACGGGGCCAGAACTCTCGGAACGACCGGCAGGGTCGTTACATCCTCCCCCACTTAAACATATGTTCATCCTCGAACGTGCCAAGAGTTTTTCTCTAACACCATCAAACTGCCGCGCAGCCGCACCATGCACATAACCGGGGGTGATCCCACGTCACCCTATCCCACAAAGTTCTGATAGCACCACACCATTGAAATTTCAAAATCCAACCTGACACATAAACCTTAGACCAAATTTCCACTTCTGAAATAATTTACAAGATCAAAATTCCACAACTGAAACTGAATAAGTCTGAACAGGCTGTATAAAGCCATATCCGTAACCCAATATGCAATCACACAATATACAGCATGACCCAAACACTCGTGGCGATAACTCCTAATCACAATAGATGTTCAAAACAACCCAATATCGGTGCATAACCTCTTATAAAGAAATTCCTCGCTCTAACACTTTCATATACTTCTGATGATGAAAGAAACACGTAGAAACTAGCAACCATTCATTCGATCAGTCATACATGAAGCTCCCTTTCCCAAACAGGAATTATAGAAGATTTCTAAGCCGACTCCTCATATTTATCCTTCCAACTATGCAGTAGTCAATTCTGACAGTATTCATTCTAGGTCCAATGACCTCTTCTCATCAAACACGACCACTCTGATGATATGATACATCAATACAATTCAAAACCATAACCTATGCAACTCGTGCACTGAGCAACATCCCAATGTAATCAAATTATATAAAATATTCACACGACTGGACCATCCCGCCATGCTCAACAAGTACCATCACCACACCACATCAAGAGCCTGGTACACATCGTAAAACCAAAACACGTGAATCCAACACCAAGGATCATACCTTTACTTAACGCTGCTATAAAGAGTGATCCCATCCAAACGTTGGTCCACATGACATACATCAAGCCACCTTCCTCAAAATCAATAACCATGCGAAATTCGGCATCCAGTACTCAAAGTGCATTGCCATAACCATGGGTGAATCGGATGATACCATGCCACACGAATCAGAAAGAACATAACCCATACGCCTCAATCCCGAAATACCCAATTACTTACCTTACTCAAAAGCCGCTATAAAGCCCAAATAAATCCGCGCCATATGTGCATATAACCAATAATCACCACTCCTCGCAACACTAAAGGGTAACTCATGGATCACTCCAGAACACGAATAAACTCAATGACAGTCAAATTGTACATCCCTCGACAATAGAAATTCAGAGTCAGCAATTCCAACCGGTGCAGAACACACACCCATACTGGCCTACCAGTAACCCTAAATCAACTCTGGTCACTCACAACAGATAGATAACTCTCCGAAGGTTAACAATGACTGAATCATGGCATTTACTAACATCTGACTAGCATTGCCCGCATCTTCACAGTTCACTACCATAAAATAACATGTTTATGAGAACTCTTAGTCTCGAAGCCCATAAAGCGCACAAATTACCATATCTGATCCCAACTCCACCTCTCGAATATCTAACACATCCCTAATACTCAATCGTCCCACGATGGATACCCCTATAATTCTTCCGTGTCACTAACCAAACTTGAATATCAGCAGTCGATCCAACAAGAGAGCGTCGTAATACCAACGAAGCACCCTTAACTCCACACATTGCCCTTACTGAAATATATACCCTAATCAAGCCAACCAATAGTGATATCATCTACCTAGTCATCTGAAGCTGCCAATGCTGCCTAAGAATTTTAACGTCCCTTCCAGAACTGAACCATGACCCCACACATGCAAATCTCGACTATACACAACGTACCTCATACACCATGCCATCCTATGGTAAATATGGGAACTTCATAATCCCTTCCGAGCCACAAGAATATACGTACCCAACTAGCCAAGAACTTTCCATTTGACCCCATTTAGAAGTAAAATCACTATACATCACCTGCACCTCACGCCAGTAGAAAGTATACATCTCTAACCGTGGTAGAAAACTATCCGGAACTATCTGAATCCCATTTGTACAACACCAAACTGTCAAGACTAAATTCTTCTAACTCAACCAAGCTACGCAGGCCACCAAATATCCAAGAGCCTTGCTAAGAAACACTTGTAAAAACTCATTAACTCATAAACGCCCAAAGAACTAATTTTATCCATTACCATGTCGATCCGACATACTACCAAGTTGTCCTATTTATCCAAGTTCCTACTGACTTACCTTTAAATTGATGCTTCTCCTTGCCATAATACCGCCATTCTCAACCCAGAGTCACCACACACGACCCAAGCATAAAACCATACCGTCTGAGGCTCATAAGCCGTTGAATACTCTCTCAAATATCTCCAAAAGTACCACATTCAAAATACTTACCCTGAAGAGACCTCCTACGAGTCTAAAGACATGACCTTCACCTTCCTGATACTGATATGTAGAATCCATGATAATGTAGAAATACCAAAAGTCATGATACCCTCCAACGTAAATCTCAGTCCTAGCCCAAAACACACCTTGAAGATTCCCTAGCATATATATTTAATCTTGAATCTGTCAGATTCATTCTCAAGAGTTATCCACTCTACACAATCTCGATTACACCGATCAAGAAAACTGAACGACCTGACCCGTGTGCACAGCAACATACTGGGAAAGTAATCCATACACTTAAAGTAACAAGCAAATTCATACACTGCACCCACTACACCTTTTACAATGACAGCTCAATCATTCAATAAAACTCACATACCCGTAGAGTACATTACAACCTGTATCGAAGAACTTCCGTTACTCGATTCATTCCCAAACTCTACCTCTGCACGTCATAACTGATCCACCAATATACCTCGAACTGAAACTATTAAAACACATAATCTTGCAATCAACTTATCATTAACAGACTCCCCCACTTAGTTCAAAGCCAACGATAAAGACAAACAATAACTCACAATGCCCATACGCTATCACTGCGACCGTACTGCAGTGAGATTCAACTAAATCCTTCACAAGCTCATATTGACACAACCCGTCTAACAGCTCAAGTCATCTATAAATCTCACATTCACCATTGTAATAGTCATGCCAACTTCCACAAGAGATCTAAACTCAAATTACAACATATATCATTTACTAGTAGAAGAGAACTTACTACAGACCAACATAAGGATCACACACCCCTGGACAACCCGCAGGATATACCTTTGCCTGCTTAGCCTCAAACTGATATCTCTCTATACACTTCTGAAGATCATAGCTATTACGTAGTCACTACACCTTTCTGCATTAAAACACAACCAATGCCTAACCTCGAGGCATCGAGATACGTGGTAGAAGAACCCGAAGTTGGTGGCAGAACTAACACTAGAGCTGAGGTCAAGGGAATCTTGAGCTTCTAGAAGCTCTACCCACACTCGTTTGACCACATGGATACCCTCACTGGACACCACGTGTCCCAAGAATGCTACTAAACTAAGCCAAAATTCACACTAGGGGAAATTTGCATAGAGCTTCTCCTCCTTGAATCCTTATAATTCCATCCTCAAATACTGAGTATGCTACCCCTGGCTACACGTATACGCCAGGAAACCATCAACAAATACAATAACAAAGGAGTGTTGATACGGCTGGAGTAAACTATTAATCAAATACATGAACGCTACTAGGGCAATAATCAGCCAAAAAGACATCACCAAGAACTCATAACCCAACAGAAAGATCCGCTTCACTCCACAACCAAACAACA
The DNA here is from genome assembly GCA_005239505.1 of Nicotiana paniculata. Classification (NCBI taxonomy): domain Eukaryota; kingdom Viridiplantae; phylum Streptophyta; class Magnoliopsida; order Solanales; family Solanaceae; genus Nicotiana; species Nicotiana paniculata. The sequence goes on from ML315004.1 coordinate 40,545, forward strand.
TGAGAGGTCTCGAAGCCATATACCTAACCACGACAGAAATCAAACACTCAATAGTTCTTTCCACATTTCTAGCCAATCCTTTTATGACAATCAAACAATCTAAACACGTCTAACCATCAAATCACACTTACCACGTAGTCATCTAGTCACCAAATCCCATCAATAAGAAGACAAACAGACATATAAGTCCCCAAATGCACGACTCCCACACTCGAAATCTCAGCACTCAAGCCACAGAATAAAATCCGACCTCCTGTACTCTAGACTAGCCCATTATAAACATGCTAAAATCACATATCGTACCTCACCTATGGAAATTACAAGTCGTCGATATACCGCTGGTACCGAGCGCTCATGTGTGCATTCGATACATGAAAGGAATTTCAAGAGTTATGCTTTTGGCCGAATAAATGGATTCACACGACAAGAATTCAAGAATGTGAGATTATCCTAAGGGTTCTGTAGCCTCTCGATGATAAGTACAGACGTCTCCATACGGATCCACAAGACTCTACTAAACCTGCTCATGACCGGTGAGTCCTATATAACCTAGGTTTTGATACCAACTTGTCACGACCAAAAATCTAAACTGGCCGTGATGGCGTCTATCGTGGTACTAGGCTAGCCAAATTTACTGAAAATATCATAAGGTTCCCATTTGATACATAAGTTATCCTATGTTTCATAATAGCTTCCACTTTTAAACATTTCAAACAATAAAAATGATCAGAACGTCTAAACATAGCCCCGACATCTGGAGTCAACCGTCATGAACATCTAAGAAGTGATACAGTCTAATACAAATTCTCTACTACAATAAGTTAAGGAAATGAAGTAAAATGACAGAGTAGGAAGGAGAAAGAGTAGGATGTGGACGCGGAGCAACTACCTCGCACTTTCCGAACAATGCTCCAAATGGGGAAGCTCAACTATCGCTCTGCCCCGGTACCTGAATCTGCACACATGGTGTGTAGAGTAACGTGAGTACGCCAACTCAGTAAGTAACAACCATAAATAAAGACTTGAGTGAAGTAACGAGCATTTTTAAAGATCATGTAAAAACCATATAATAAGCAACAGTAGAAGTTATTATACTAAAAACATGAATCTACATTCCGAATATTTCATAAAAACTCCAGTTTTCCATTTTATAATTCATATAAAAGGTTTTTCAACATTTTTCAATTGAGGCTCAGTGTAAAGGTGAGTGAAAACAGTAGTTTCGAAAAAATATCGGCCGCTCGGGCACAGTGTCTTTCACAATAAAGCCTCTCGAGAAAGCCTCTCACTCACTCGAGACTCTACTCTCATAGGTCAATGCTCACACTCAGTATTCCCACTCAACAGGTACCATATATATATATATATATATATATATATATATATATATATATATAACCGTTGTGGCGTGCAGCCCAATCCATACAATATATGTTGCGGCGTGCAACAGGACCCATATAATATCTGTTGCGGCGTGCAACCCGATCCATATAATATATGCTGCAGCGTGTAGCCCGATCCAGAATAGTCGACTGCGCTCACTGAGGGTGTACAGACTCTGGGAGGGGCTCCTACAGCCCAAGCACTATATTGTTGCGGCGTGCAGCCCGATAAAATATATATAATATATTGCTGCGGCGTGCAACCCGATCGATATAATATATTGTTGCGGTGTGCAGTCCGATCCCTATAATACATATTGATGCGGCGTGCAGCGCGGTCCATATAATATATATAGTGCTTCGGCGTGCAGCCCGGTCCATATAATATCCTCACCATTCGACTCTCGACCTCACTCAGTCATCCTCCCAAGCCACTAGGGCGACTCATCTCAACTCACGGGAATCAGCCCAAAGTACCTCTCAGTATTCTAAAACAGTGTGATCACAGTGATAACAACAACAGGTATAAAACGTGACTGAGTTCATGAATTTTAATCAAAATAGTGTAAGAATAGTGGAAAAATACCCCTAAGGGTCTAACCAGCTAGGCACAAGGCCCCAAACATGGCATACAACCCAATAATATAACGTAAACTTCAAAAGTACAGGATATCATACGATTTCAAATGAAGTATGTGACTTAAAGTCGCTACGGGACGGACCAAGTCACAAACCCCTATCGGTGCACGCCCACACGCTCTTCACCTAGCATGTGTGTCACCTCATTTATCAAAACAATATGAAATACCAGGGTTTCATACCTCAGGTCTAGATTTACAATCGTTACTTACCTCAAACAGGCCCGAAAACTAATCCTCAATGCTCTTGCCCCTCGAATCGGCTCCCAAATTCTAAGAGTCTATCAAAATCAGATTAATAACATCAAACTATGCTAGGAAGACGAAACCCAATCGAAAATTATCACAATTGGGAACAAATCCCGAAGTTGGCCCAACCCGGCCCTCGGGCCCACTTCTCGGAATTCGATACAAACCACAAAACTAGAATCTTTATTCCCTAATGTGTCTATACATACCAAGAGTATCAAAATCCGACCTCAAATGCCCACTTAAATCATCAAAAGAAATTCTCAAACTTTCTTCCCTTTTTCCTCAATGTACACACTGATTTTTCCCTAAATTTCACCATATTTCAGTCCAAAAATCACATGGAAATGAGTTTTAGGTTCAAATATCTTACCTCAACGAAGTCCTCTTGATTTCCTCCTTCAAAACCCTTTCCCAAAGCTTAATCCCGGATGAAAATATTGAAGAAATGGCTAAAAATCTTGAAGGCTGGTATTTATACTTTCTGCCCAGTGAAACCGCACATGCGGTCATTTCTCCGCACTTGTGGTCCCAGGTGTGTCCCTACGGAGAATTACTTAGAAGCCCAACCTCCGCACCTGCGCTCAAAATTCCGCATCTGCGGCTTCGCATCTGCGGTAATAACCTCGCACATGCGGAACTCCTCCAACCCACAATAATCCGTACCTGCGACGAGTCATCAATTTCTGCGGGCCCGCACATGTGGTCCCCTATCCGCAGGTGCAGTAACATCAGCACCAGCAGCATCAGCTGCTATTTTCCAACTTAAAATCCCCCGATGGTTATCTGAAATTAACCTAGGCCCCTCGATACCCCAACCAAAAACACAAAGAAGTCATAAATTATCTCTCGGACTTAGCCAAACCCTCGGAACACCCAGAATAACATCGAAACACGCTTCAACTCATGATTCAAGCCTAAGAATCTTCAAACATCTGATAATCGCCAACGATGCCGAAACTAATCAAAACTCATCCAATTAACCTAAAAATTTACACACACATCCAAAATAATACTACGAACCTGTTCCAACTTCCGGAATTCCATTCCGACCCTGATAGCTGATTTTCCACTACTGACCGGAAATCGCCAAAAACTCAATTTTGCCAATTCACGTCTAATTTTACACCGGACATCAAAGCCATATTCCAATACCTAACGAAGCTATCCGAACCATAAAATCTACATTCCGAGGTCGTTTACCAATAAGTCAACTTCCGGTTGTCTTTTCCACTATTGAACCAAGTTAAGAGGCTAAGTGTCTCATTTCTCTCCAAAAGTTTCTTCGAACCTGAGTCAACCAATATAGCACAACATAATGAAGTTGAACCACATATAATGAAGCAGAAATGGGGGAAACAGGGCCATTATTCTCGGAACGACTTGCTGGGTCGTTACAATCATCTTCCTCGAGCCGCCTACATTAGAAATACTTATTCAATCCTGAACCACCAGACACCACGATCTCTGACAACCGTTTCTTCAATACTACTTCACATTACTCTGACCCAATGCGACCGGAGAAACCATAGCACCGGCAAACTTAACACATCCTATTCGATCAAAGACGACGATGCCATATCACAGATGAAGATTCCACCTTACTTAAAAACACCCAGTCTCATTACTTTAGAAACCCGAACCTGATAATTTATAGTCCAACTGTCTTTCCCCCACCGGAAATAAAATACTGAAATCTCAGAATCTTGCTCCGAGTAAAACTCCTATCAAGTAATTTATTTCCCCGATATATGGGAAAGCATCCTACCATCATCTCAATACCGTGCGATCACCAATCGTAAGCATCATAACAACCTGAGCAACGACAATAGCCCCAACCAACTACACATGGAAAAACATCACGCACCATATTTGTAGTACCATTACAATTCCTCAACTTCTCGATTTATAGCAAGTTCTTCGCGACGTAAAAGATTGAGTAAGAAGAAACGTAGGCATAAGACTCAAAGGAATCACACCGCACGATAAGGAATCAAGAGGTGAAGTACTCCTAACAGCCCTGTAGCCTCTCGAAGATAGATACAAACATCTTTGTATCGATCCGCAAGACTCTACTAGACTTGCTCATGACTCGTGAGACTTATGGGAACCTAGTGCTCTGATACCACGTTGTCACGACCCAAAATCCGCTAAGGTCTGGTGCCGGATGATACGCTCAAATTACACCTTAAAATAGTGTAAATCGATCGATGTCAAATATAGTAACCCAACGAGGTTGGTGTCGAATCCCACAGGGAATAGGCGTGCAAATTTTACTTGAGTAGTGTGAATCACAACTTAACTCGTATTTCTATTCTGTTAGAGTAACAAAAGTATTGTAGTGGATTGAGTTGTAATTTAATAACAACGATGATTAAATAAGGTTGTAATTCATTTGATTATCTAAACCAACGTTGTGTCCCCTTCAAGGAAATGTAATGCTACCGGTGTTAATATGATATATTTCTAATGGAAGGTCCTTTTGATACGCAAATGATTTCTAAATGACCACCCAATATTTTTCAATAGTTTGGTAATATTTATCTTTATGATGTTTCCAAATATAAAAGGGTTGCAATTAAGAGTAATAAATTTATGCCAAATAGAATACACTTATTCCTAAGCGATTCCATTAAATAAGGTTTAAAACCTTGAGTATTTGATATTAACTTCTACCAAACCCTAACTCACTTTTCCAAGTAGAGAAAGAATATAATGGTGCTTGCTAATGTTTGCAACCGCTAACAATAAATGAAGAATGAGAAGTAAAAAAATATCAACCAACCATTATACATATATTCAATGTTAAACACACATTGACATTAGACCCATTTAGGGTCACAACCTTAGTATTTAAAACTAGCCACACATGCTAAAATATAAAAGCAAAGCAATATTAAATGTCATAAATGCTTACGAAAGTGCAAGATTCTTCACTTGAAAGCTTCCAAATGGTGGGACTATTCAAAGTTTGGATTGTAGCTCTTTTTCCAGACAAGATGCCCCCACAAAACCCCAATAAATATATTTATAGTAGGCTAAAAGTCGGGGCCAATTTCGGAAAAACAATACCCTTCCGGGTCAAATATGCGACCGCATTTCTGTCGCATAACAGATATGCGGTCTGCATTCTCTTCAATCTCACCGCATCTTCAAAGCCCTAGTTCCACGAAGTCACCGCATTCTAGTTATGCGGTCCGCATTGTTGATATGCGGCCGCATAGTGTCATCGCATTTATGATCCGTTATGCGGCTCGCAAACGTGTTGTGCGGTCGCATAATGGACCGCATTTCTTCACTTGGATTTGGTCACATTGACTGTTGGACTCTACGGTTCACCTGGGCATTATGTGTTCCACATGTTGGATTTGCGGTCCGCATTTTCAATTATGCGGTCGCATTTTGCCCATTCTTTTCTTTTTCGGCTTTTTGATTCCATTTCCATGGTTTTGGGTCCTCAAGCTTCATGCACTGCAAAACATTAAAATTACATAAATATAAAAGATAATTGCATTTAAAACAAACTAAAATCTAAGCAATTGGTATTAAATGTTCTGAAATTCTCCGGCACATCAACATTCCCAACTTAAACTCGTGCTTGTCCTCAAGAAACTAAAACAACTGTAGCCTATTCTATACTCCAACTAAACGACATGAAACGATAGTAACTGTGGACGGTGTTAATCTTCGGTATTACAAGCATGCGATTTCGTTTAGTTACCCTTCATGAACAATCATTGCTATTTACAAAGAAAATGATCAACTTGTGAACTTCGAGCCTGGACCAATTTGACAAAATGTTACTCTCAGTTGAGTGCCTTTGCATTCGACTTCAAGAGCTCAACTTCTGTTAGACCTCATAGTTCAAATGTCTTCACCAGAAAGAAAGTCCCAAACTCACAATATTTACAATGACAACAAAAGGGACATATTCACAAAGACACTCACTCTCACAAAGAGTTTCAAGTGTTACAACACATCATACCATAAGCTTGCCCTTACTTTAACTCGTTGCCTATTCAAGAACATTCTGTTAGAGATCCCATAAGGACTTTTTAAGCTTGTAATGTAGGCTTAGGGAAGGGTTGGATAAACATTTGGGTACAAGTGACTACACCCTCCTTGAACACTACTCACAGTTTTCTTTCTTGTTGTCCTTTGTTTCTTTTCAAACCACACAACCCTCATTGGCTCCTATTTACCAACATCGAACCACCTTAAATACCTCTCTAGTTTTCTTCAAGGCTCCATATTTCGATATATATACAAATATTTCTTTTTCTTTTCTCTTTTTTTTCTTTTTTATTTCGGAGCTTGAATAATTTCATGTGAACACTTTGAGGTATAGGTTCTTACACTCACTGTACAACCTTACCAATTTCCAACTTGACACCACACACCCAACTTAGTCTTTTAGCCTCATTCTCAATGTTCAAGGAGGGACGGGTTCAAAAGAAGGAATTATTTTACAAAATGGGAAAGGTTTGTAAGGAGGTAACCAAAGAAAAGGTTAAAGGCTCAAATGGGATAACTAGTGATAATGTCTATACTATGGGTAGCTTGAAAGAATAACTGGGTTTTCAAATAACACAAAGACTGCCTAAGTTCATTTCTCCAACTAAATGTACTTATTATGAGCATCGAAAGACCAACTGGGAAAGTTCTAGATGACAGAAGTAAACACGAGAATTATTTACACAAAACTAACACACATGGCACATGAACTGTTTGGCTCAACATAGTTTTACACTTGGCAACTTGGAGAACATTCTAAGTAAGCATAGAGTCACAGAGCGAGCCTCGAGTTCACCTAGATGATCAACAATATTTGTTTTTGTTTTTTTAACAACGGAAAGGTATAGGTTATTTACAACCATACATGCTTGAAACTAGACACTCACACCAAACCGGTCAAAATGTTTCATTCTACTGCCATGGTTCTACTATAACACCCTTGGAAAAGAACCCGGCCAAGAAAAACCAAGGGGAATTCATTGCTAATTACTAAAAAAATATACAAGATATACAAGGCTATCCCACCCCGAACTGAAAATCATGCATTGTCCCCAATGCATAAGAAATGAAAAATAGAGTATTATAGGCTCCCTGGGGCGCACTAAACGCTATGGGAGCATGTAGCCTGCTGAATGGTGGTAGGGTCACCCTCTCATGCTGGGGCTGGGACTGATGAGATTGCAGCCTGAGGAGTGACCTCCACGGGTGGAGGTGTAACCTCCACCTGCCCTGATGATGGGACTGGGGCCTGGGAGATACTAGCCTCGCCTAATGATGGCGGAATGGTCGATGATATGGCTCTGGTGAACATGTCTGCTAGCGAGTGCTCTATCAATGTCTAAATAGCTGCTTCTACTTCCTTTTCTGTAGTCGGAGGGACGGCAACCTGCTTGCTTTTCTCTGGAGGACCGTCATCCTCATCGGACCATGACTCCTTGTCTGTCTCCTCCTCGTCTGTCTCCCCAGCCTCGGACTTGACAGAGTATCCGGAATCATCCCCAGAAGGGATGTCAATGTGTTTAGGGGGAGCTGGAGTCAGGGAAGCCCCGGCAGTCTGTGGCTCAGGTGTTGTCATCAGTGTGGAGAGGTCAAGGTCTAACCCTGCCACAGACGTGCTCACTCCCTACTCTCCTTCCTTGGGCATGAAGGAGGATATATCGAACCCCAGATTTTGCATTTTGTGGAGCTCGATCTTCAGTGCGTCAAACTCATCACTAAGCTTGGGTAGGCCTCCAACCTCACCCCGCTCTAGCCTCTCAAGTCGAACCTCAATCCGCTGGAGGCGATCCTCATAAGATGCATGTTGCTGCTGGAGTGCTGTCACTGAGGACTGGATAGGAGTAAGAGCCTGCCTCATCTGAGTGGGGAGGTCCTTCAGAAGCTGGTCTACCTTCGCATTGGCATCCTGAGCTAAGATACCTAGCCTCGAAAAAGCTGGCAGGTCTGCAGAATGCTGAGCAATAGTGGACTATAGGGTGGCAGTGGATGCCACTGCGATCGGAGGAGAAGTGGGTGGCTGGGAGTCTGAAGTGTATACAGCAGCAGGAATCTGGATATGAATCTCTAGAAGAGCAGCGACTACATGTGGCACCGCGTCACTGTTGCGCGTGATATCAATATCCTTCAGCGTTTTCCCCAACTTTTCATGGTGTGGCAGTGAAGGGACTTCCATCGCCTTACATAGGGCTGTGATCAAGAATGGGAAGAGCAGTGATGAGTCGGTCTGGTTGGCTCGGACCCCTAACTCTCGGAAGATAATTTCACTGACATCAATCTTGATCCCAGTCATAATCCATTCAATGAGAAGAGCTTTCTCAATACTTATGTCAGTCTCATTCCGGGATGCTATCAAGCGAGAGGTGACAAAGTTGATCAAGAATCTATCCTCTCGTGTAAGATCTTCCTTGAATATTTTGTGCAGAGGGTCAATCCAAGCAGGGGTCTCCTTTACGACCACTAAGGCAATCCAGGCTCGCTCACCATCTCTGTTGGCCCATTTGGCCTCACACTCAGCTGTGCCCGGACTCCAACTTTTAAATTATAGGTCATTTATTGTGTCATTCTCACAAAGCACGTACTTCCACCGAACAATGACCGACTCACATAAGACTTTGTTGCATTTGTTAGATGTTCTGGAGGCCCCGTAGGATGCATAGAACTCTCGCACTATTGTTTCATTGAATTCATCAGGCACGTCAGTGAAGCAATCACAGTTTCTATCCTTGATATTCTTCAGTATGTGAGGGTACTGCTCTTGTAGTCCGTTCAGACTCAACTGTTTCTCTTCGAGGATTTTTCATTTCGTGAGCCCTTCTTTATATAGACTTCTAGAGCCTGTGACCTCAAACCAGAGTTGGAAATCATCTCCCCTCTTTCTTCTTGCCTCAGTCTATAGGTCGACTGAGGGCAAGGTCTCATCCTCATCAGAATGGAGGGATGTTGAGCAATAGGTAGGGATGGTTCTTGTCGTGAACGTTTAGTTTGTTGCGCTAGATGGCCGGATGAGGTCCTATTTTTACCAACAATATATTGCTTCGGAGCCATATCTATAAAGAAATGAAGTGTGAGAGACATAGAAGACATCAGAGAAAATTTTTACAAAGAATAGAAAAAAATGCGACAGGTTATGCGGTCGCATAACCACTATGCGGACCGCAAACCTGTCGCAAATATTAATCTGCAAGAGATGAAACAATTATGCGATGAGTTATGCGATCGCATATCCATTATGCGGTTCGCATACCCATCGCAAAGCTGAAAATTAGAAAATTCACTCACACTATGCGATCGCAAAATCCACCGCATAGTTGGATATGTGATCGCAGAACTACCGCAAATAACATGCCAAGACTGGGTAGTGACTGTCTGGGTATGCGGTGGATTTTCGGTCTGTATATCTCTTATGCAATCACTAAGCCATCGCATTTGGTCATCTTCGTTGGGCCACCTAGGGTTTTCTCTGCGGCACAAATGCGGACCACACATTAACTTTGCGCGACGTAGAACATCATCGTCCCTACGATTTTTTTCTAACCCTACAATGGTGGTTCCTAAATTCACTACCCAACAAGCTTAACCTATTTAATTATGCAAGAACTCTCATGATGACCCAAAAGAACGACACAAAATTAAAGAGAAAAACAAGGACTAAATTACGCGAACAACAAACAGAAATGAGGTAAGGAAGGAGACATACCAGAGTTAGATGAATGAGACACATGCAAGGAGATGAATTCAAGAAATGTGATCTTTGTTCACTTTGTTTAATTGCAAATCGTATTCCTCTCTTCTTTTCTCCTTTTTTTTTGTTTTTTTTGTTTAAGTGTGAGTTGTGTGTGTTGATGTGCAAATGACGGGGGTTACGCAAAGGGGGTAGGGTTACTTACCTGGTAAGAATGTGGTGCGTAAGTGACCGCATAAAAAATTATGAGACCACATAAGTCTTATGCATTAGTGTGAGCTCAGGTCTCCCTCAAAGCCATTATGCGGTGCACTTTGCGATCGCATAAACGATATGCGGTCCGCAAAGTGCAACTCCCCGCCGTGTTTTGGCAACTAATTTTGCCCCAGCACACTGTCCAGGTATGCGATGCTTATGCAGTCCGCATAGGAAATATGCGACCGCATACATGTAGCAAACCTCTCTTAGTGATTTTTTTTCATTTCATGTGCAATTTCACCCTGTTTTATGACTTTTTGGATCATCAGCACTCTAACACAAACTTTAAATTGCTCAATTTAATCTATCTAACCAAAATTAAAAATTAAAGAACAAAAAGAATGTTACCACAAATGGGTTTCCTCCCATGAAGCGCTTGATTTAACTTTGCGGTACGACGAAGTTGGCCCCTCTTAGAGATTACTCATTGGTCGGGCATGGACCATCTTCGAGAGCGAGCTATTCTACCATGTGTTTTTATACATCTGCGCCCAAGTATTGCTTGACTCGCTGGCCATTTACTTTGAAGGTTCGAAGCCCATCCTCAGATTCTAATCACACAGCTCCAAAGGGGATACATCTACCACCTTGAATGGGCCGGATCACTTTGATTTTATCTTGCCCGAAAACAATTTGAGCCTTGAGTTGAAAAGCAGGACCAAGTCACCCGACTTGAACTCCCTTTTTCAATATCTTTTTGTCGTGGATGAACTTCATCCTTTCCTTGTACACAATTGCACTTTCATATGCATATAAACAGATATCCTCCATTTCATTGAGTTGTGTTAACCTCAAATTTACAGCTTCAGCCCAGTCTTAGTTCAACCTTTTTAAAGCCCACATGGCTTTGTGCTCCAATTCTACGGGTAGATGACAAGCCTTTCCGAAGACTAACTGGTAAGGTGAAGTACCAATAGGGGTTTTGTACGTCGTGCGGTATGCTCACAATTCGTCATCTAGCTTCTTTGACCAGTCGGTCCTGCTGGCATTAACAGTCTTTGCTAGAATGTTCTTTATCTCCCGGTTGGAAACTTAAACTTGGCCACTTGATTGGGGGTGATAAGGTGTGGCCACCTTATTCTTGACGCCATATTTCTCTAGTAGCCCCGTGAAAGCCTTGTTACAGAAGTGAGACCCACCATCACTAAGAATGGCTCTAGGATTGCCACACACAGTCTTTGCTAGAATGTTCTTTATCTCCCGGTTGGAAACTTAAACTTGGCCACTTGATTGGGGGTGATAAGGTGTGGCCACCTTATTCTTGACGCCATATTTCTCTAGTAGCCCCGTGAAAGCCTTGTTACAGAAGTGAGACCCACCATCACTAAGAATGGCTCTAGGATTGCCGAACCGCATGAATATATTTTTCTTTAAGAATGCGATTACACACTTTGCCTCATTATTTGGTAGGGAAATTGTTTCAACCCACTTTTACACATAGTCCACAGCCACCATGATGTATTTCATACTACATGAGCTTACAAAGGGGCCCATAAAGTCAACTTCCCACACATCAAGGATCTCGACCTCCATCACAAAGTGCATTGGCATTTCATGCCTCTTAGAGATTGATCAATGCCCCTGACATTGGTCACAAGCCTTGACCATTTGATTTGCATCTTGATAAATCGACGGCCAATAATAAACACATTCAAGTACCTTTTCCACCGTTCAATTACCCCCATGATGACCCCTAACCGGTGAGTCGTGGCATGCCTTTAGAATTGGCATCATCTTTTTTTCTGGAACGCACCTCCTAATGATTATCAGCACAAATGCGGAACAAGAATGGTTCTTCCCAATAATATTTCTGGCACTATCTCAAAAACTTCTTCTTTTGGTAAGCTTCCAGTCCATCCGAAATGAGGTCACTAACCAAGTAGTTAGCAATATCGGTGTACCAAGGAGTAGAAGAAGAAGACAATGCCAAAATATGCTCATCACAGATAGCATCATTGATGTCAAGATTTTCCTTCGGTCACCCGTCTTCTTCAAGCCTAGAGAGATGATCCGCTACTTGGTTTTCTGTGACTTACGGTCCTTGACCTCAAAGTCAAATTCTTGCAATAGGAGGACCCACCGGATTAACCTAGGTTTGGCATCTTTCTTTGCCATGAGATAGCGAAGAGCGGCATGGTCGGTATACACCACCACCCTAGACCCCAACAAATAAGCTCGGAACTTTTCAAAAGCATATAAAATGGCAAGAAGCTCTTGCTCTATCACAATATAGTTCATTTGTGCCCCGTGGAGTGTCTTTCCTACATAATAAATGGGATGAAGAACCTTGTTATGTCGTTGACCTAGAACTGCTCCAATAGCTACACCATTGGCGGCACACATGAGTTCGAATGGAAGAGACCAATCATGTGTGACAATAATGGGTGTCGTGGTGAGCTTCTCTTTTAGCTCCTCAAATTCCTTAAGGAACTTTTCATCAATCACAAACTTGGCGTCTTTTTCAAGGAGCTTGCACATAGGATTTGCAGTTTTGGAGAATTCCTTGATAAAACGCCGATAAAATCCGGCATGCCCTAAAAAGCTTCGGACACCTTTTACCGATGTTGGTGGAGGACGATTGGAGATAATTTCAACATTTTCTCGATCAACCTCTATGCCACGCTTTGAAATCTTGTGCCCCAAGACAATGCCTTCGTCCACCATGAAGTGGCATTTCTCCCAGTTAAGTACGAGGTTAGTCTCCTTACATCACTTGAGCACTTGCCTAAGATTGTCAAGACAATGCTCAAAAGAATCACCTACCACCGAAAATTCGTCCATGGAAACCTCTAGGAAATCCTCCACCATGTCTGAGAATATGGACATCATGCATCTTTGAAAGGTAGTCGGAGCGTTGCATAAACCAAACGACATCCGGCTAAAGGCAAAGGTTCCATATGGGCAAGTGAATGTTGTTTTTTCTTGGTCCTCCAGTGCTATATTGATTTGGTAATAGCCATAATACCCATCGAGGAAGCAATAGAATGATCTTCACTCTACCTGATCAAGCATTTGATCAATAAAAGGCATAGGGAAATTGTCTTTGCATGTGGCAACGTTGAGCTTCCGATAGTCCATGCATACTCTCCACCCGGTGACCGTCCGTGTAGGGATAATCTCATTCTTTTCATTGTGAATTACTTCCATGCCTCCCTTCTTTGGTACACATTGAACCGGACTCACCCATGACGTATCCGCAATGGAGTATAAAACCCCGGCATCTAACCAGTTGATTATCTCTTTCTTGACTACCTCTTGCATCGATTGATTCAACCTCCTTTGGTGTTCAACACTCGGCTTGCTTCCGTCTTCCAATTAGATTTCATGCTCAAAAATTCTGGTGGGAATCCCTCGGATATCCGCTATTGTCCATCCAATTGCTTGTCGGTGTTCCCGCAAGACATTCAACAATTGTCCTACCTGCACATCATCCAACAAAGAGGAAACGATTACGGGTAAAGTATCATTAGAGGCAAGAAATTTGTACCTCAAATGTGACGGAAGTGGCTTGATCTCAAGTTGTGGTGGCTCCATAATGGAAGGCTTTGCGGGAGGAGTGGCTCTTTTCTCTAAGTCAAGAGAGATCTTCTTCGGTGCATAATAGTAGGACCCACGTCCTTCCAATGCATTCACGGCTTCTACATACCCCTCTATGTCCTCTCCATCAAAATTTACCAAGATTGCCGCCAACGCCTCACCAAGGAACTCTTCCTCCATCATCATGTCACTAGCATCCTCGACATTATCAACAACATCTATTACCGAGATCCCTTCATATGCGTTCGGCAACTTCAAACCCTTACTATCTTGGAAAGTGACTTCCTCATCATTCACTCGAAATTTGATTTCATTTCGTTCCGAGTCCATCAAGGCTCTCCGTGGCAAGGAATGGTCTTCCCAATATGATAGGAATTTCCTTGTCAACCGCACAATCAAGGATAACAAAGTCAGCCGGGAGGAGGAACTTCCCCACTTTTACTAAGACATCATCATCAATACCCACGGGTCTCTTGATTGAACGGTCGGCCATTTGCAAGCTCATACTTGTGGGTCTTGGAAACCCCAATCCCGCTTTCTTGTGAATAGCAAGAGGCATCAAATTTATACTAGCATCATTATCACAAAGCGCCCTTGCAAAATATCTCAAACCGATAGTACATGGAATGGTGAATGCTCCCGGGTCTTCCTTCTTCTCAATGGTGGTTGTGGAAATAATAACACTAACCCGGTGAGTCATGTTCACCACTTCATTCTTGGTGGATCTATTCTTGGTCATCACGTCTTTTAAGTATTTGGAAAATCCCGGTATCTCTTGGAAAGCCTCCAAGAAAGGGATGTTTACCGATAATTGCTTAAAAATATCATAGGACTTCTCGAACTTGCCATCATCTACCTTCCTTGAAATCCTTTGAGGGAATAGAGGAGTAGGTCGAGGAATCGGTAGAGGAGATTTTGGGGTCTCCTTCACCTTTTCCTTAACCTCCTCATTCTTTGCTTTTTTAATTTTATCCTCTTGGGAGGGCTTTTCACTTTCAACAACAACCGGAACTTCGACTTGTGCCTCAAATTCTTGCTCAAGATAATCTACCTCAACTACTTGTTCACTCTCACCTTGAAGGACCTTACCGCTTCTAGTCGTATTATCCATGCAATGAGAAGATGAACCGCTCACATTCCCCTTTGGGTTGACAACTGTATCACTTGGAAGAGTACCTTTTAGCTTAAGGTTTTCTTCTCTTGACAAGTCTCACATTTGCATCTCAAGATTTTGTATAGAGGCCGTATGTGACCCCAAGATTTCAGACATGTTATTCATTGTAGCATATAACTCTCTCTTGATTTTACAAGATCTTTTCAAGCATCCCTTCTAACATGGATTCATTTGAAGTACCCTCCTTGTAATACTGCACCTTCGGTGGAACATAGGGGTTGGAGCTCCGGTTGGCATAATTGCTATTGTTGTTGTTCCAATTACCTTGACTTGAACCACCTTGGTCATTGCGCCAATTTTATTGGCCTTGCCCTTACGGGTTTGGCCTCCATTGATTTTGTTGGATATATCCTCCTTGATAATTATGAACATAGTTGACTTCTTCAAACTCTTGATTTCCCGTCGGTTGCTTGTCTTCCACAACATTTACCTTTTTCGTTTGGCTCTCCGTGAACATCTTTGTCAACATATCAATGTTGGTGGCAAGACCGGCAATCAATTGGTCTCTCTCTTGATTTTCTTTTATCATATTGGTAAGATAAGGAGTACCATAAGAAATTCCACCACTAGCATCTTCGGAATGCCATGCTTGATTGTGTTTGGCCATTTTATCCAGAATTTGTGTAATCAGGGTGAATGATTCGTCCATGAAAGATCCGTCTGCTGCATTTTTTTCTATGGACTGAGACAATGGATGCAAACCCATGTAGAACTTCTCCATCAGAATGCCATCCGGCAAACCATGGTTCGGTGACCTCACTAAGTACAACTTGAATCGAACCCACGCTTAATGTAAGTGTTCTCCTGGTATTTGTTTGAAGAAGAAGATTTTATCTCTAAGCTCAGACTTCTTGATCTGAGGGAACCACTTGGACAAGAAAGCACGGACAAGCTCGGGCCAAGAAGTGATAGATTGAGGAGGTTGATTTTGAATCCACTTTCTCGCTTCTCCAGTCAATGAGTATTTGAATACTCGCAACCTCAAGGTGTCGTCTGTTGCATTATTTTTCTTATACATGGCGCATACACCCAAGAAGTTCCTAAGGTGTTGCGTTGGATCATCATCGGTAGAGTTTCTGAATAATCCTTCTGCTTTAAGCATTAGGATTAACCCATGTTCCTAAGGTACTGCATTGGATCATCATCAAGATATTCCTCAATGTCCGCAAAGGGATTATCGTCTTCCTCATACTCGGCCAGTCTCACCTATCACACTAAGCAAAGCAAGCAAAATGTGATGGAATAGAAGAGATTTAAAGTAAAGTGCACAGTAGTTAGTAATTTCAAAACAGTATTCCCCGGCAACGGCGCCAAAATTTGATACGCTCAAATTACACCTTAAAATAGTGTAAAGCAATCGATGTCAAATATAGTAACCCACCGAGGTTGGGGTCGAATCACACAGGGAATAGGCGTGAAAAGTTTACTTGAGTAGTGTGAATCTTAACTTAACTCGTACTTCTATTGTTAGAGTAACAAAAGTATTGCAGTGGATTGAGTTGTAATTTAATAACAAGGATGATTAAATAAGGTTGTAATTAATTTGATTATCTAAACCAAGGTTGTGTCCGCTTCAATGAAATGTAATGCTACCGGTGTTAATATGATATATTTCCAATGGAAGGTTCTTTTGATATGCAAATGATTTCTAAATTACGACCCAATATTTTCCAATAGTTGGGTAGTATTTCTCTTTATGATTTTTCCAAATATAAAAGAGTTGCAATTAAGATTAATCAATTTATGCCAAATAGAAGACACTTATTCCTAAGTGATTCCATTAAACAAGGTTTAAAATATTGAGTCTTTGAGGTTTACTCCTACCAAACCCTAACTCACTTTTCCAAGTAGAGGAAGAATATAATGGTGCTTGCTAATGTTTGCAACCGCTAACAATAAATGAAGAATGAGAAGTAAATAAATATCAACCAACCATTATACATATATTCAATGTTAAACACCCATTGACATTACACCCATGTAGGGTCCACAACCTTAGTATTTAAAACTAGTCACACATGCTAAAATACAAAAGCAAAGGAATATTAAATGTCATAAATGCTTACAAAACTGCAAGATTCTTCACTTGAAAGCTTTCAAATTATGGGACTATTCAAAGTTTGGATTGTAGCTCTTCTTCCAGAAAAGATGCCCCCACAAAACCCCCAATAAGTCTATTTATTGTGGGCTAAAACGCAGGGCCAATTTCGGACAAAAATGTCCTTCCAGGTCAAATATGTGACCGCATTTCTGTCGCATAACAGAAATGCGGTCTGCATTCTCTTCAATATCACCGCATCTCCAAAACCCTAGTTCCCAGAAAGTCACCGTATTCTTGTTATGCGGTCCGCATTGTTGATATGCGACCGCATAGTGTTATCACATTTATGCTCTCAGCCACGTCTATAGGAGGTTTGCGATCCATTATGCGGTCGCATAATGGACCGCATTTCTTCACTTGGATTTGGCCACACAGACTGTTGGACTCTGCAGTTCACCTGGGCATTATGCGCTCCGCATGTTTTATTTGTGGTCCGCATTTTCAACTATGCAGTTACATTTTTCCCATTCTTGTCTTTCTTCGGCTTTTTGATTCCATTTCAATTTTTTTGAGGTAAGTGCTTTGTTTAACCTTGACTTGAAGAAATAGTAATCCCCAACTTAAATGCTATGTGAAATTGCATGTGTGTGGTGTATAGGCGAGGTGACGAGTATCTATGCACCACTAAATTATTTGTTGAACGTGGTCCCTTCCTTATTTCCAATTTAATTGATTCCTGGCTTAAATCGTTTTATGATCATTGATGCCTCCATGTCTAATTATTTTCATCGAGTTGTGTTAAGTATTGTTCCAAGTATTTTGGAAGTGTTACTTGTTCATTATTCACATTGTGATACATCTGGTTGAGCTGGTTGTTAGTGTTACATTATCAATTTCGGTTGGTTTCACTCTGTAGTGATAATTGGTGAAGTTTATGAATAGTATAGTTTATTGTTTATGATAATTAAGATATAAGTATTGTGAAAGGCTTGGAGTCGGATTTGTGAAACTTTATTATAAATAAATAGATGACATGTGATTTGTCTGGTGGGAGCGGGTTGTGTGCCGCAACAAGGAGTGATAAGGGTGGGGAGGTGTGATCGGGTTGCACGCCGCAGCAGGAGAAATAAGGGTGATATATATATAGGGACGAGCAATAAGGGTGGACAGGTTGGATCGGGTTGCATGCCGCAACAAGGAGAAATAAGGGTGAATATTCATGTTTTATTGCTTATAAATTAAAGGCTGGAATACTCATTGTTTTAGTGTCATTATTTCATATTCTGTTCTTACTGTTATTTAAAGTGAAACTTGTTCTTTTTACAATTGTTGAGACATAAATATTGTGAAAGGCTTCGACTTAAATTGTGAAAATCCTTTTTTATAAATAAAGTGATGTGATTATCTGGTGGGAGCGGGTTGCAAGCCGCAACAAGGAGTGATAAGGGTGGACATGTGGGATCGGATTGCACGCCGCAACAGGAGAAATAAGGGTGATATATATATAGGGAGGAGCAATAATGGTGGATAGGTGGGAGTGGGTTGCGCCTGCAACAAGGAGCCATAAGGGTTAATATTTATGTTTTATTGATTTTCAAAAATAAGGATTTTGGAAAAACTCCGGTTTTATTAAAAAGGTTTTCATACTCTGATTTTTACTGTAATTTAAATTGGAACTTGGAAATTTTGAGGAGTTGATTATAGCTGATATCTTAAAAGGGTTATTCGAGTTATTTTTATTTATTGTTGCAAGTTACTGGTTATTTAGTTTATTATTATTAGTTCCTTATTGCTTTATTACATATATTGTTCACAAGTTATATTGTTAAAGCCCAACCGTAGCCTCGTCACTACTTCGTCGAGGTTAAGCTCGGCACTTACTCAGTACATGGGGTCGGTTGTACTGATACTACACTCTGCACTTCTTGTGCAGATCCAGGTACCAATCAGAGTTAGGTGAAAGTAGTAGCTGGCACTATTCGCACAGAGACATGAGGTAGATCTGCTGGCATCCGCAGATTCCTGGATTCTTCTCTTAATTTTATAGACAATGTTTTATTACATTCAAAAAAAAATATATGATTCTTTCAGCCCATTATTTGTAGTACTCTTTAGTAGTTCGTGAATTGTGACACCAGACCCTGGGTAGATATATAGTTGGTAACAGTTCGTGGTTCATTTCATCTTATCTAATATTATTCATGAAGTCATTTTTTGGAAAGCATTGGATTTATTTTTTTTATTTTTAAGATTTTCTATTGTGTCAAGTAAACTTTTAAAGGAAATGGTTAGTAAATTTCTAACATCGGCTTGCCTAGCAAGTATTGTGTTAGGCGCCATCACGATCCCGTGGGGTGGGAATTTGGGTCGTGACATTAAGATCAGAGAATGTTATTATGGTTAGGTGAATTATGCGGTGTATGGTGCTAATTCAGCAAAGACGTGCAATCATATTCTGGTACATCGTGTGGTGATTGATATTGTGTTCATATGTTAGAAATATGCCTGGTAGAGAATTCTGAGTGTTGGAATTTGGCTCTAAGGCTTTTTTGGCTAAGTAAAAATGGAAATCTTCAGATTTTTTCGAGAAAATGTACTCAACTGGGTTGTGGTAGCACGGGCAGGTGCACGAGGTGTTAAAAAGTGATTTTGGAAAACTCCGGAGAAGTTCTTGGCACGTTCGAGAAGGAATGTATGTTTAAGTGGGAGAGAATGTAATGACCCGACTGGACATTTTGAGCTCTAGCGCATCGCTCAGCGGTTTGAGGCCATGAGCAGCTTCCCTTCAGGTGTTATGACTTGCACGCGTGGTCGGAATTGAATTTTAGGAAGTTCAGAGTCGATTTGGAAAGGGAATTCTCATTTCGGAAGCTTTAAGCTGGAAGAATAGGTTGATTTGTGATTTTTGAGTAAACGGCCTCGGAATTGTATATTTTTGTGTCTAGTTTCTAGAAGGTAAACCATTTATCATTTGGATTTTGGTACAAATATTTATGGCATGTACACTACAGGGTGTCCGGGAAGCTGAAGAACAAAATTTGTGTTGCACAGGGCTGACTTTGGCAGCTTATATCTCGAAATCTATTAGGAATTGGGAGATGACCAAAACATGAAAGTTGTAGATCTTGAAGTCTAGTTTCACAAAATTGAACCATTTGTCATTTGGAGTTTCTTGTAAAATTTATGACTATAATACTAGAGGCTGTCTGATGAAGAGTTTGGAATGGTTTTTCGAGAATTTTTGTTCTTCGCGAACGCGAGGGGAGGCCCGCGAATGCGAAGAAGAGTTTCTTGGAAGTGTATAAGTTTGAAAAAAAAAGGGTTTGGCTCATTTCGTCTCATTTCCTCCATGGGATACAACCTAGGGGCGATTTTAGAGCTCCATCTTCATCATCTATGTCAAGGTAAGTGATTCCCACCTATTTCAAGTTAAATACTTGGATTATATATATATTAACATTGAAATTCATAGGAAATTAGTGAAAACTTGGGGTTTTTGTAGAAAACCCATAAATTGGTATTTTTGGATTTTGACCACGAATTTGGGCATGAAATTGAGAGTAAATTATATGTTTGAGTTAATGAGGCTATGGGTAAAGTTTATCTTCGAAAAATTTCATAATCCGGACACGTGGGCCCGAGGGTGATTTTAATCGACTTTTCATAAGGTTGTGACTTAAATTGTTATAAATTGGATTAATGAGTATTTGAGTATATATTTATGGGTTTGAATAATGTTTGGCTAGCTTTGGGGCGTTGTGCATCAACTTGAGTCATCGGAAGATCTTGGAAGCCGGTTATTAAACTGTCACGACCCAAATTCTCCCGCCGTTGAGTATCGTGATGGCACCTTGTCTTAAGAACTAGGTAAGCCTAAAATTCATGGAATAGCAATAATAATAAATAAAATCTAATATTTTTACGAAAAAAGGATTCTTTATACAAGAGCATATTCCCAAAACCCGGTAGTACAAATCATAAGCTCTATAAAGAGTTTACCACAACTTCTAAATACAACTGTTTGGAAGTAAGTGAAAATAGTGTAAATACAGAGTAGGAAGGTGACTCTGAAGCCTGTGAACGCAGCAACAGGTTATCTTGAGTCTCCTCAGCAAGAGTCCAGACAGCTACTAACGATCAATACCTGGATCTGCTAAAAAAAGTGCAGAAGTGTAGAAGACTAACCTAAGTGAAGTAGTGACGAGGACTAGTCAAGACACCCACTGTTCTAATAAATCAACAGGCATAAATATTGGAATGACAGGGCATGACACCTATCTAATGACTACACAATATAGTTAACACCATAACAACTACTATGCGTAAGGAAATACAACAATAAATGACGGACCATAATAATAAAATACAGAGAAGGATGGACGGGAACACAGCCCAAGTCGAAAATCACAACACAATAAGGACAAGTAGTAACTCAACACTGCATTAGTCTCCACACCAAGCCTTAGCCACAAATACCATTAAAATGGTCAAATTCTTTGAGTGTAAACTTTCACCCGCAAGTTTCTGGATTGAAAGCTTTAAGGTAACATCTCTTTTAAAGGGAAATTCTTTTGAAATATAATTTTCCCAAGAGATGTCTCTCAGACATAGTTTTATTCAAATAAAATCTTTTCAAATATACTTTTCCAAAGAAAGTGTCCTTTAAACATAGTTTTTTTCAACATAAACATTTTCCAGATATTCTTTTCCAAAGGGATATCCTTCAACATAGTTTTATTTAACATAAACATTTTTCAAGTATTCTTTTTCCAAAGGAATGCCCTTCAACATAGTTTTATTCAGGATAATTGTTTTTTTCAAATTGGACTTTCCAAATAATTGTCTTTCAAACATAATTCCTTTGATAAAATCTACTAGGATCACGTCCTGTAGTTTCGAATTCATCACACAATACAGAGGATCTCCCGGAAGACGTCTGTAGTCCCAAAACAATATGCAGTGTTGGGGGATCTCCCGGAATACGTCTGTAGTCCCAAAGTAAATATGCAGTACAAGGGGGATCTCCCAGAAGACTTCACGGAATAATTTACAACGATGACAATATAAAGCGAAAGGAAACTACAGAAATCAATCACGAAACAGTACAAAAATACATAGAAAGATGGACAGCAAAACAAGTCGAATCAAAAGGAATCACAACAGTATAGAGAACACCACTAACTCAACTCCGCGTCAATTTTTTAACATCGGGCCTTAGCCATTAAAATCCATAACTGGTAGAAGTCTTTAAGCAGCAGTTCATATGAAAAACTTTTGCAAATAAAATCATTTTAGTATGGAAGAGTTTCCTTTGAAAACATACTTTCTCAAAAAGTAGATATAAGTATATTTAATAGAGAGAATTACGTAAAACATAGTTTCTTTCAAAATATGAAACTTCCCAAAGATGCTCCCAATAAATGACTTCCAAATATCATTTTAGGCAAGACTAGTGCTTTTCAAATATACCTTCGATGTAAAATTCATTCAAATTTAATCATTTAAAAACCATTGCATTTTCAATAATACTTTTCAATAAAATCCCTTGATCAAAATCTCCTCAAGATTTATCCACTGGAACTCAGTCCGTAACTCATAAATTTGTCATGCAGTACAGAAGGAATATCAAATCTTGCCAATAAATACAGTAAGAGATTAGTAGAAAGATCCAAATTTAGAACAACGAAATAAAATACAAAGACAAGTGCATGAAATCACCCTTCGTGCTTTTACTCTCATCCTCACCAAAACAAGTGCACGGCATCACCCTTCGTGCTTTACTCTCATCCTCACCAAAACAAATGCACTAAATAGCAAATAGGAACAACGAAAATAATAATGCATAAACACTTGGCACGGAATGCCTCCTCGTGCATAACCTCACAATTACTCGGCACGGAATGTCCCTTCGTGAAATAAATAATTAACACTCGGCAAAGAATCTCCCCTCGTGCATAACCTCACAAACACTCGGCATGGAATGTCCCCTCGTGCAATAAATAAATAAACAAACATTAGGAACGGAATGGCCCCTCCTGCATAACCTCACAAACACTCGGCATGGAATGTCCCCTCGTGCAATAAATAAATAACACTCGACACGAAATATCCTCTCGTGCAATAAATAAATAAATAAACATTAGGAACGGAATGTCCCCTCCTGCATAACCTCACAAACACTCGGCACGGAATGTTCCCTCTTGAAATAAATAAATAAACACTCAGCACAGAATGTCCCCTCGTGCACAAACTCACAAACACTGGCACGGAATGTCCCCTCGTGCTAAAATAACATAAACAACAAATTAACAAGGGGAATCAACAATAAGAACCATAAATCACTGTATCGGGGAAATCAACAATAAGAACCATAAATCACAACACCCGGAAATCAACAATAAGAACCATAAATCAAAACATCCCAGCAAGGGAGTCAACAACGTAAACAGTAATATTAACAGTATAAACAACAATAGAAATCATACCATCCCGGCAAGGTAGTCAAAAATGCAAAAACAACATCATCACGGCAAGGGAAACAGCTATAACCAATCTCGCCTAAACAATTAACTTTACGAAAGCACCAACAACCTAAATGTTTATCAAATATGTCAAAGTAGCATATAAGGGAAAAAACATATAAAGCACAATGTAAGACTCACAGGCATGCTTGACACCAACGAACGAATATTCTAACTACGGCAAACAACTATAAAGCTAGATAACACTAGTATATTCAATTTGGCGGTTTTAGGAAGCAAGTATAGCATGAAGACAAGAGCGGTAAGATATTCAATTAAATCAATTAAGATCAAATAGTCGGCAAAGGAATCCAAAAGCAAGTAATTCTAATTTAAGCAGGAAAGGATGAAATTAACAACCAAGGATTCAAACGTAACAATTACATCTCATACACAGGTAACATAAGAACCTATAAATCCTAAAATGCCAATCTATTAACAAATAAATCCGAGTACGCACTCGTCACCTCGTATACATGGACTACAATCAACAAAGAAGACTCAATCTTAAGGGGTAGTTCCCCCACACAAGGTTAGGCAAGATACTTACCTCGACTCCAAGAATCCAAATGAAGGCTCTAGCACCACTTTCCTTACGAACTCGACTCCAAATCAATCGTATCTAGACATAATCTACTCAATAACATCAATAAATGCTAAACAATTCAATTTAAATGCCTAATTATAGATTTCCCAACATTCTTCAAAAATTTCCAAAAATCGGCCACGGGCCTGCTTGGTCGAGACACGAGGTTCGGACCAAAACCGGATCACCCACAAGCCCGAATATATAATTTGTTTTGAAATCCGACCCCAAAACAAGTTCAAATTCCCAAATATTCAAAAAGCGCTAACTCTACCCAAAAATACCAATTTCTACCTTTGATTTCATGTTTTTAGGCCTAGAATCTAATAGATGTTGATGAAAATGGAAGGAAACGAGTTAAAGATTACTTACCTAAGAGATTATGGTAAAAACTATGTCTCAGACATAGTTTTTCTTTGAATAAAAGCTTTTCAAATATACTTTTCCAACGAAAGTGTCCTTTAAACATAGTTTTCTTCAACATAAACATTTTCCAAATATTCTTTTCCAAAGGGATATCCTTTAACATATTTTTGTTTAACATAAACATTTTTCAAATATTCTTTTCCAAAGGAATGTCCTTCAACATAGTTTTATTCAGGATAGTTGTTTTTTTCAAATTGGACTTTCCAAATAATTGACTTTCAAACAAAATTCCTTTGATAAAATCTTCCAGGATCCCGCACCGTATTTCGAATTCATCACACAATACAGATGATCTCCCAGAATACGTCCGTAGTCCCAAAACAATATGCAGTGTTGAGGAATCTCCCGGAATACGTCCGTAGTCCCAAAGTAAATATGCAGTACATGGGGGATCTCCCAGAATACGTCCGTAGTCCCAAAACAATATGCAGTGTTGAGGAATCTCCCGGAATACGTCCGTAGTCCCAAAGTAAATATGCAGTACATGGGGGATCTCCCAGAATACATCCGTAGTCCCAAATTTAAATATACAGTACATGGGGGATCTCCCAAAATACGTCTGTAGTCCCAAATTTAAATATGCAGTACAGAGGGGATCTCCCAGAATACGTCCGTACTCCCCAATTTAAATATTCAGTACGGGGGGATCTCCCAGAATACGTCTGTAGTCCTCAATTTAAATAGGCAGTGCAAAAACAAAAGACAACAATTATAGCACGGTAGAAAACTCGTACATTCTCACATCAAATACAAAGCAACCAGGACAATGAAAAAAGATACGGCGAATAAATCAATACATGAACTTCAATTCATAAAGAAACAGTAGAACATCGTTCACAAGGAATAATCACGACACAGAATATTAAGTGCAAAAGGCAACAAATTGACCAATAAAAACAAGACAAGCAACAAATCCACAAATTCAAGTCAACACTAAGAAGACAACACAAGTCAAATAATTCCAAGTAAGGACAAGTCGGCTAATATATAAGTTATTTATACCCCTTATGAGGTTGAAAAAATTATGAGGGATATTAAACAATTTAATTAATTATAGGTAGCTTATGAAAATATAGCATGATGATAGAGAGGTAAAACCTTTGGTTAAGTAATCAGACTCNGTAAAATCAACATAGAAGTGTGATGATCCAAGGGGTCATTTTATAAATTTAGACTCTTCCATGCTTAGTAGCCATAAAAAGACTAATTTTATATACCTCGATTTGTGTGCGCAGTCCGGGCATGAAACCGAAAAGCTTTTATGTGAAAATAATGATTTTTAGAATTTAGATTTGATTATAGTTGACTTTGGTCAACATTTTAGGTAAACGGACCTGGATCTGTGTTCCGACATTCCCGGGAGGTCCGCATTAAAATATGGAACTCGGGCATATGCCCGGAAATAAATTCCCAGGTCCCAAGCCTTAGAAATGAATTTTTTAAAGAAATTATTTTGCTGAAATATTAATGAAACAAAGAAAAGAATTAATGATTGAAACCATTGGTATCTGGCCCATATTTTTATTCCGGATCCCGGTACAGATTTTGTTATAATATTTAAAGGTTAACTGTGAAATTTGGTGAAAAACGAAGTTCGCTTGATGTGATTCGTATTGAAAGGTTAACTGTGATACTATTTTTGGGGGGGCTACGTACGCAAAAATTATCTTCATGGAATCGTGCGTATTATTTGGGCTAGAAGCCAATATATCTAAGGGCTTTCCCTTTTTTGAAGTATGACAACCTCTTTGAGGAAATCCATTGTATCTATGTATATGCTCTGGTACGGAGGGAACTTGCTTAGTTGAGAGTTGAGTAAGTTGTGAAAAAAAAAGGAAAAGTACCACGTAATTTATACTTGTTGTTTCATATATTTTCTTTGTTTCGTACTTATTCATTTCGTTACTGTATCTGATATTATTTGACCTCTAGTAAGTGTTAAAGTCGACCTCACGTCACTACCTCTTCGAGGTTAGGCGGGATACTTACTGGATACACGTTGTTTTTGTACTCATACTACACTTGGTGTGCATTTTGTTGCATAGGCACATGTATGTCTAGTGGCCTAGCTTTGCGCAGCGGAATGGTTGATATGGAGACTTAGATGAGTTGCATCCCCCGAGACATCCAGCAGAGTCTCATTCAAAGTATTGTATTTTCTTTTCTGTCCAATTTGTATTCTTGACACTTATTGTATTACGTTTGTTTCCTAGAAATTGCTCATGCACTGGTGACACCGGGTTCTGGGATGACTTTGAGATTTATTTGTTAATTAAATTTATTAAGACATCGTTATTTACTCAGTAAAGTTTATTGATTATTACATAATGTAATGATTTCAAAATACTAAAATAGAGATTTAATTAACTTTTAGTGTTGGCTTGTCTGACAGAGGTGTCCGGCGCCATCACGACCTTCCATAGGATTTTGGATCGTGACATAATATTAGCTGTGATTACCAAAAGAGAAAGAAAGATTTGTGCATTAGTTAAGGGACTGAAACTTATATTATAAGCTTACGTCTTGTTTTTCAAGTAAATCCCAATAAAGCACGACATACAACCAGTTTATGCAAAAGAACTTTTATCTGTGGTAGAGATTTGAAGAAAATCAAATGTTAAAGAGCAAACAATCAATCGTTGTCCTTGAATTATGCGAAATCGTACTTATATACCTCTGGTTATTAGTTGGAATAAAATAGCATTAGTGTTGAGCTTCTGCAATAAGGACAAGACCATTTTGCATAATTAAATTTGACCCTTGCCTTTACCTTGGGATCAAACTGGATTTGTTGTTGTAAATTTGATCATTGCCTAATGTCAAATAAAGACATCTTATATAAGATTACGGTTAGAATAAGATATGAACCAGAATTTAATTTTCTAAAGAATTCAAAGGAATAGATAAGAATACAAAAGAAAAGAAAAAGAAGAATCGTGTGCATACGTTACGAACTACAAGAGAGTAACAGATAACTCACATTTAAAGATACATTATTTCCTCGCTTAGAGTTCTTCAAACATTCAAATGAAAAAGATAAGGATAAAAGATCTATGAATAATTAATATTAACTACATTTGAAATGATAGCCAAACATTAAAAAATGATCAAAAAGTGGCCAACATGCGCCATTTTTATAATTTTTGGGTGTGTGTATTTTGTGGATTTTAGTTTTGGACTGTTTTTCTTCCATTTCTTTGTGTTCTCCTCAAATTTAGTTCTTGTTTGACCTAAAAATGTGAATATATGGTTTAACTAATTAATTTAATATTTGAGAGGTTAAACCTAATTAAATATAATAACTTCAGATCTATAATCAACCTACGTGGATGATGAAGAACAGTGTCGAGACAGTTTTAAGGCAACGTGTATTTAATGTTTCAAATTCAATAATGTGATGGAGATATCAAGCATTAAACAACAATAAATGACACTAAATGTAAATTGTAATGACCCGACCGGTCGTTTTGAGCTCTAGCGCGTCATTCAACAGTTTGAGGCCATGAGCAGCTTCACTTCAGGTATTATGACTTGTACGTATGGTCGGAATTGAATTCCGGGAGTTTCGGTTTTGAATTATAAAGAGAACTCTTGTTTCAAAAGTTCTAAGTTGGAAGGATCGACTAAGGTTGAATCTTTGAGTAAATGCACTCGGAATCGGGACTTCAAGGTTCCAACAGGTTCGTATGATGATTTTGGACTTGTCGTATGTTCGGGTCGGGTTTTGGGTGGCCCGGGAGCGTTTCGGCGCCTGTTGTGGAAGTTAGCATTTTTGGAAGGAACTCGTAAGTTTGGGCATGGAACTGAGAACAAATTATATATTTGAGTTCGTAATATTATGGGTAATATTTATCTTAGAAAAATTTTGGAATCCGGGCACGTGGGCCCGAGGGTGATTTTTATCGACTTTTCGATCGGGTTTAGGAATTTTTACGAATTGGATTATAATGAGTATTCGAGCATATACTGATGGGTTTGCATAATTATTGGCTAGTTTTGGAGCGTTGTGCATCGGTTTGAGTCGTCAGAAGGGCTTGGAAGCTGGTTATGAAACTTTGGAGCGACGTAAGTCTCCTTTCTAACCTTGTAAGATGGAATTGTCCCCATAGGTGAAATAATTAAGTATGTGCTACTATTTGTGGTGGCTACGTAAGCACGAGGTGATGAGAGTCCGCACGTAGTTACTAGCTATGCCTATGTCCGGGTAGTTTTAGGATCACATCATGCCTTGTCGATATTGTTATTGATTTATGTTTATTGTTTTCCTTGAGAGAGAGTGCGATTGAGTTCACTTGTTAAATGTTTTGAGAGGAATTGAAATTTAAAAATATAAGATTTAAAAGGTTTCATTTGAACTCTGTAATTTAGACAGGAATTGAGGAATATTATAATAGCTTAAGAAATCTATGTGTAACCGCATCGCATATATGTTTTGTGAGCGGGGTATTTTCCTTCTACTACTCTTACTGGACGGTCTGTTTGCCTCGGCAGGTTAATAGATGCATCTATGATTCGCGTCGTTCGACCCTTCAGCAGTGCACAATTTACTTTTATGTTGGATAGGGTCGTACACCTCGGCATTTCCTATATATATATATATTATCCTCATGGAATCGTGCGTAATATTTGGCTAGAAGCTAGTGTATCTGAGGTCTCCCCCTTATTTTAATTATGACAATCTCTTGATGAAATCCACTGTATCTATGTATATGCTCCGGTTACGGAGGGAACTTGCTAGTTGAGAGATGAGTAAATGGTAAAGAAGGGGATTATACCACATAATTATACTTGTTGGTTTCATATATTTACTCTGTTTCATATTTATTCACTTCTTCACCGTACCTGATATTATTTGACCACTAGTAAGTGTCGGAGTCGACCCCTCGTCACTACTTCTTCGAGGTTAGACGGGATACTTACTGGGTACGTGTTGTTTTCGTATTCATACTACACTTGATGTACATTTTTTATGTACAGGTACATGTATGGATAATGGCCTCGTGGGCGCAGCAACATGGTTGGCACGGGGACTTAGGTGAGGTGCATCTTATGGGACGATCCGCAGCCAGCAGAGTCTCCTTCAGATGTATTGTATTTCCTCTTCTGTCCAGTTTGTATTCCGGACAGTTATTGTATTACATTTTAAATTCCCAAAAATTGCTCATGCACTTGTGACACCGGGTTCTGGGATGACTACGGGATTTATTCATTATTTGAACTTGTTAAAGACATTTCGTTACTCGATGCTATTTCATTATTTTCTATTTAATGTAATGAAAAGAAATAACTTCAAAAATATTAAAATGAGAATTTAATTAACTATTTTATGTTGGCTTGCCTGACAGTGGTGTCCGGCGCCATCACGACCTTTAAATGGATTCTGGGTCGTGACATAAATAAATAGAATGATTCACCCAATATTGAATGAGGTGGATGATCCTTCTTTCTGTCAATGATGAATGACAAGTAACTATGAGAATATTGAAGGCTTTCACGGATCTGATGAGGATGAATCTCTTTAGAAAGGTGATCTTTGTATTTATCTCGAGAGTCTGCTTTTCAAGAGAAATATTTTCAAAGAATCTCCCTCTTTTAACCTTATCTTTCTTTCTATTTATATGAGACATACCCCTAAACATCCCTAAAAGTACAAGTACAGAGAATATTCAATGGAATGTTTTCTCTAAAGATCCTATTACAAAACTAGATGTTACTCTTGCTCGTGACACTTGACCAAGTCTGTAATCGGCTGCTCGGCGGTAAGTTCCATTAATCACTGGTCAACATCAACCAAATTACTTCTGATAATACCTTTTTGTGCTGAATTTTCCTTAGTCGGATTTTGACCCATACAGTTAGTCCCTCCTCTTATTGAGGTCGTCTCTCGGACGACCTCGGTGGGTGGACTTCAACAACAACTTCGTTAGTCGCAAATGAGAAATTCAGGTAGGCAGGTCGAGTAGTAGCGACCACGGCCAAGGTGATAACATGGCACTTTGTGAGCCATAACTTATCGTCACCGTTGGTTCAGAATGATGTCATGACATCATGCGTCATTATTATGCATTTTCCTGATGCGTCACATCGCTTCCCGCGCCTCTGCCATTTCGATATTTGTGCATCGACGATTTGTTTTCTCGATTAGGGTGCCTGAGTTTTTTATAAATAGGGATAGGAAACCCTATATTTGATCCTTCGTGTTTTCAGGCATTCGAACCTCTATATTTTTCTTTCTTCTTCTTCCTGTGTTCTTGCTTCCGTTGTTTCTACCTTCACATCCCTGTTTTCTCTGGCTTTAGATATTTACGGTAATCTTACCTCCTTTGCGTTTGTACTTTCTGCGCTAATAAACAACCGAAGATCATTAATGCATCTTCCAGTTTTGGAGGGACCTCTGACCCGATTCCACTGGCAGTGAGAATGCCCCCTCATGACGATGGGGCTGTCATTGTTGCAGAAGATGACATCTTCCCTATTGTAGATTATATAATTCCTTGTAATGACAAATCTAGGTGGTACTTCTCAAAATGACCCGCGGACAATCCTGAGCCTCTAGAATCTAAAATGGGTGTAGCTGCCCTTGCCGACTTTAGGGCCAAGTTCAAAATCACGGCCCACACTGACCCGGTCCCGGCCGACCGCGACGTGGTACATTTTCAAGTTTGGACTTAACATTCTCAAATGGTAAATAAATTTTAAAGCCCATGAATGTAGTAACTCAAACAAAGTTCAAATCAATACTAACGATAACAAAAGAAATTCAATTCAATACTAGTAATGATGATAGTGTTGGATAATGATTTTCGTTTTACATTGGCTTATAATCAAAATGCATAACTTAGTTTATCTTTTTCTTTAATGCTTAGTTAGGTAACTAATATTAGTACTTATTACCTATACTTATTTTAGCATGACCTATATAGTATTTTTAGAATATGTTAATTTTCATTATGGCTTACTAATGTCACGGCCCCAAATCCTAAGCCGGCCGTGATGGCGCCTACCATGGAACTAGGCTAGCCAACAATCACATACTGACATAATATTTTCATAATTTCCAAAACTGTTCCGATATTTCACATAACTCTTTCGCTCAAGCAGTTAAAGCAACAAAGTGAATAAAACAGTTTATATACTACCCTAAAACCTAGAGTCAACCGTCATGAGCATCTACGAGTAGTACAAAATAACCCTATTGTCATAATACATCAAGTATCAGAACGAGGAACTAGATACAAAACAAGGAATGGGAAAAAAGATGTTGTGGACGCTGAACAACTACCTCGAAGTCCCAACTCTGGCTCCACACGAAGGAAGAAAACTAGTGCTCGGTACCAGCACCTGTATCTGCTACACACAGGGGCGCATGGAATAATGTGAGTATTCCAACTCAGTAGTAATGAAAATAAATCAAGTCTAAGCAGAAAGAAACACATAGGATCAAATCATCAATTCAAAATAAGCACTTCCTTTCTTTCCAACAATGTATAAATTAAATCAACATGCTTTAAAAGCCAACTTCAGTAAAAACCCTTTGAAAAGTATGATTTCCAACATTTTAAGAAAAATACCCAAAGACCTTAGTATAAAAAAGGAAATAAATCATAAATAGCCACTCGGGCGAAAACATGTACTATAAACCGCCCCTCGAGAAAAACTAAGAATCAATCACTCAACATGCCTCACAATCACTCACTGTCAGCCCCTCGGGCAACCTCACTGTCACTCATACCTCCTAATCACTCGGCACTCGGTACTCGGCACTATCACTCAGTAGGTACGTGCGCTCACTAGGGGTGTGTACAGACTCCGGAGGGGCTCCTACAGCCCAAGGGATAATATCAAGCCACCTCGTGGCATATCATATCCTCACAATCAGGCCCTCGGCCTCACTCAGTCAGAAACTCTCAAAAGCCATTCGGGCTATCAGTAAAATGGGGTACTCGACCCAAAACATCATTTTATATCTCAGAAATAGTGTAAATAAGGCCGAGTTTCGAAATTAGTTAAACATAATATGCCTGAGTTTAAATCATAAGTCAACACAGTGAGGAAATAGCAGTAAAAGCCCCCAAGGTGTATAAACAAGTCGGCACAAGGCCCCAAACATGGCTTACAGTCCAAATATAGCAATAGTCTTCAAACACGATTTAACATATGATTTAAAAGTAAATACGCAGCCCAATAGTTGCCACGGGAAAGATCAAGTCCGCAAAAATCAGTGCACGCCACACACTCGTCATCCGGCATGTGCGCTACTCCAAAATAGTGAGAGAATGCGAAGTCCGGGGTTTCATACCATCAAGACAAGATTTACAGTCATTACTTACATCAAACCGACCCAAATACTAATCTGCGATGCTCTTTCCTCTTGAATCGGCTCCCGACTGCTCCGAATATATCCAAAACCATATTAATATCATCAATATACACTAAAGGAGCAAAGCCTACTCGAAAACTATCAATTTTAACAAAAATTCCCGAAATTGGCCAAACCCGACCCCTGGGCCCACGTCTCGGAATTCTATAAAAATCACATCACAATAATACTCATCCTTTCCCGATTATATACAAATAAAATGCATCGAAATCTCACTACAATTAACCCCTCATTTTCTCAATTTTTAACTCTCAATTTCCCAAGCCCTAAACCCCCAATTTATGCCATTAAGTTCCATTAATCCCAAGCCTAATCTGTCAAATATCAATATAGAATCGAGTTTTAGGTCTAAGTAACTTACCTCCACAGAAAACCTTTGAAAACCCTCTTCAATTTTCTCCCAAAAGCCTCATCCAGCATGCAAAATATGATGAAAGTGCCAAAAATTCGCGAAGGCAGGTATTTATACTTCCTGCCCAGTGAAACCGCATCTGAGGCCTTATCTATGCACCTGCGGTCCTAGGTGAGCACCTGTGGAAGTCCACTTAAGGCCGATTTCTCGCACCTGTGGTGAATCGTCCGCACCTGCATCTTCGTAGGTGCAGTCCAAGTCTCGCACCTACGACTTTCTCCAGCCTTACCCAATTCCGCATCTGTGGACTCGCAAGTGCATCCCAAACCTCTGCTTCTGCGGTTCCTTTCCAGCTCCCCCAATCTCGCACCTGCGCATGTTGGCCTGCACATGCAGCGTCGCACCTGTGGCTACTTTTCTGCAGGTGCGGCCATACCAGAAGCCTTGAACCAGCAGCTCCTTCAGCTGTATTTTCCAACTTAAATCCTTCTGATGGCTATCCAAATTCATCCCGAGCCCCTCGGGACCCCAACATAAAAAATAAACAAGTCTCATAACCTTGATCAAACTTAGTCGAGCCTTCGAAACAACCAAATCAATGCTAAAACACCAATATCACATCGGATTCAAGCCTATGAACTTTGAGATTTCTAAATTTCGCCAATGATGCCGAAACCAACCAAAACTCGTCCGAATGACCTAAAAATTTGCACACGCGTCCAAAATGACACTACGAACCTGCTCCAACTTTCAGAATTCCAGTCCGACCCCGATAGCTAATTTTCCATTGGCGACCCGAAATCGCCAAAAACTCAACTTCGCCAATTCAAGCCTAATTCAACATGGGACATCAAAACCACATTCCGAACACACTCCTAAGTCCCAAATCACCTAACGAACATATCCAAACCCTAAAATCTACATTCCGAGGTTGTTTACCAATAAGTCAACTCCTAGTTGACTTTTTCAACTATTAAGCCAATCTAAGAGACTAAGTGTCTCAGTTCTCACCACGACCACCCCAAACCCGACAAAACTGACCCAACACATCATAATTAGGTTAACTAGAACATAAAAAAGTTGAAATAGGGGAAACAGAGCTAATCTCACGGAACGACTGGCCGGGTCGTTACATCCTCCCCCTCTTATACAAACGTTCGTCCTCGAACGGGTCTAGAAACATACCTGGAGACTCAAATAAGTGAGGATATCTGCTCCGCATCTCCCACTTAGTCTCCCGGGTGGAATCCTCAACCGGCTGCCCTCTCTACTAAGCCTTCATTGAAGCTATATCATTAGACCTCACCCTTCTGACCTGACGACCCAAATATCCATTGGCTCTCTACCTCATATGACATATGACCCTCGAGCTGAACCGTGCTGAAGTCCAAAACATGAGACCTCCGGAGCAACGAAACATGGAACACTAGATGAATGCTCGCTAAGCTAGGTGGCAAGGCAAGTCTATAAGACACCTCTCCAATCCTCTGCAGCACCTGAAATGGCCAATGAACCGAGGACTCAGCTTTCCCCTCCTCCCGAACTTCATAACACTCTTCATGGGTGACATCTTCAGCACCACCTTCTCCCCAAACATGAAAGACACATCTCGGACCTCCCGGTCAGCATAACTCTTCTGCCTAGACTGCGCCATGCAAAGCCGCTCCTGAATCAACTTCACCTTACCCAACGCATCCTGAACCAAGTTTGTGCCCAATAGCCTATCCTCGCCCGACTCAAACCAACAAACCGAAGATCTACACCTCCTACCATATAAAGCCTCATACGGATCCATCTGGATACTCGACTGATAACTATTGTTATATGAAAACTCTGCGAGCAGTAGAAACTAGTCCCAGGAACCCCCAAAAATGACACACGCAGGCAACATGTGCTCCAAAATCTAAATAGTACACTCCGATTTCCCGTCGGTCTGAGGATGAAATGTTGTGCTCAACTCAACCTGAGTACCTAACTCTCTCTGCACGGGCCTCCAAAACTGAGATGTGGACTAGGTACCTCTGTCGGAAATGATAGAAACTTGAACCACATGCAATCAAACAATCTCCCTAATATAAATTTCAGCTAACCGCTCCGAAGAATAAGTAGTACCAACAGGAATGAAGTGTGCGGACTTGGTCA
The DNA here is from genome assembly GCA_005239505.1 of Nicotiana paniculata. Taxonomy (NCBI): domain Eukaryota; kingdom Viridiplantae; phylum Streptophyta; class Magnoliopsida; order Solanales; family Solanaceae; genus Nicotiana; species Nicotiana paniculata. The sequence goes on from ML315004.1 coordinate 75,927, forward strand.
GCCGATCCATAATAACCCATATATCATCAAACCTCCTCGAAGTACGTGGAATCCCAAATACAAAGTCCATGGTGATCAACTCCCACTTTCACTCAGGAATATCTAACCTCTGATGCAGTCCACCCGGTCTCTGGTGCTCATACTTGACTTGTTGACAGTTCAGATACTGCGCAACGAACTCAACAATATCCCTCTTAATCCGCCTCCACCAATAATGTTGTCTCAGATCCTGATACATCTTCACGGCACCCGGATTGATGGAATACCGCGAATTATGGGCCTCTGTTAGAATCAACTCTCGCAGCCCATCCACATTGGCATGCAAACCCGTCCCTGCATCCTCATGACCCTATCATCACCAATAACCACATCACCGGCATCACCTCGATGGACCCTGTCCTGAAGAACAAGCAAGTGTAGATCATCATACTGGCGTGCTCTAATCGGTTCATAAAGAGAAGACCTGGAGGCTACACAAGCCAATACTCGTGGGGGCTCTGATAGATCCAATCTCACAAACTGACCCACTAAAACCTGAACATCAAGTGCTAAAGGTCGCTCTGCTGCTGGTAGGTAGGATAGACTCCCTGCTCTGCGACTCAAGGCATCAGCCACTACATTGGCCTTCCCCGAATGATATAGAATAGTGAGGTCTTAATCCTTGAGAAGCTCCAACCATCTCCTTTGACACAAATTCATATCCTTCTGCTTAAGCAGATGCTGTAAACTATGATGATCAGTGAAAATCTCACAGTGCACCCATATAAATAATGGCGCCAAATCTTTAAGGCGTGGACAATGGTTTCTAACTCAAGATCATGTACTGGATAATTCTTCTCGTGCACCTTCAACTTCCTGGATGCGTAGGAAATCACCCTACCGTCCTGCATCAAACCCGCTCCAAGGCCGACTCTTGAGGCATCACAGTAAACTGTATAAGAACCTGAACCCGTAGGCAAAACAAACAATGGAGGTATAGTCTAAGTTGACTTGAGCTTCTGAAAGCTCTCCTCACACTCCTCAGTCTGCCTGAACGGATCACCCTTCTGGGTTAGTCTGGTCATAGGTGTTGCAATAGATGAAAATACCTCTACAAAACGGCGATAGTACCCTACCAAACCAAGGAAACTTTGAATCTAAGTAGCTGATGACGGTGTAGGCCAGCTCTGCACCGCCTTTATCTTCTTCATATGAACCTGCATACCCTCGCTGGACACCACGTGCCCCAAGAAAGCTATTGAATCAAGCCAAAACTCACACTTTGAAAATTTTGCATACAACCTCTTCTCCCTCAGAGTCTGAAGCACGGTCCTCAACTGCTGCTCATGATCCTCCCGAGATAGGGAATATACCAAGATATCGTCAATAAATACGATGACGAATGATTCAAGATAAGGCCGGAACACACTGTGCATCAAGTGCATAAAGGCCACAGGGGCATTGGTCAGCCCGAATGACATAGATAGAAACCCATAATGACCATATCTAGTCCTGGAGGCAGCCTTCGGGTTGTCGGGCCCCCGAATCTTAAACTGATGATAGCCAGAACGCAATTCAATCTTGTAAAATACCCTGGTACCCTGCAACTGATCATACAAGTCATCTATACGAGGCAAGGGATGCCGATTCTTCATCGTAATCTTGTTCAGCTACAGATAATCAATACACATACGCATAGAGCCATCCTTCTTCTTCACAAACAACACCGATGCACCCCAAGGTGACACACTAGACCAAATGAACCCCTTATCTAGGAGTTCCTGAAGCTGCTCCTTTAATTCCTTCAACTCCACTAGTGCCATACTATAAGGTGGAATAGAAATAGGCTGAGTGCCTGGCACCACGTTAATACTAAAATTAATGTCCCTGTCAGGTGGCATGCCTGGCAGATCTGCAGGAAACACGTCTAAAAAATCACGGACCACAGGAACTGAATCAACAGCGGGAGTCTCTCCACTGATCTCCCTTACAAAAGCCAAATAAGATAAACATCCCTTTCAACCATATGCTGAGCCTTCAGGTAAGAAATCACCCTACTAGGCATATACTCAGAAGAACCTCTCCACTCAACCCTCGGAATCCTGGCATAGATAAGGTCACGGTCTTAGCGTGAAAATCAAGAACAGCATGACATGGAGATAGCCAATCCATGCCCAATATCAAATCAAAATCAACCATGCTGATTAACAATAGGTCAGCTCGGGTCTTCAGACCCCCAATAGATATCACACATGACCGATGCACACGGTCCACAACAATAGTATCGCCCACCGGAGTCGACACATGAATCGATGCATCTAGAGACTCACAGAGCATATCTAGAAAAAGGGAAAAATATGATGAAACGTAGGAATATTTTGAACTAGGGTAAAATAAGGCCAAAGCATCTCGGCGACAGATTGAGACAATACTTGTGATCACTACATCAGAGGCCATAGCATATGGCCTGGCTGGAAGTGCATATATACGAGCCTAGTCTCCACCAGCACGACATCCCCCTCTAGGGCGGCCCCTGGCGGTCTAACCCCCACCCTTAGTTGTCTGGGCGAGTAGTGAAGTAACTGGAGCCGAAGTCATGGGCTGGCCCCTCTGCTGAGAAGAACAACCAAAATGACGGGGACACTGCCTCCACATGAACCCAAAGTCTCCGCACTCGAAACAACTCCTTAGAGCTGGAGACGGGGACTGAAAGGAACCCCTGGCACCAGAATGGCCACTAGAAGAATCATGCATAGAGGAACCCTGAACTGATGGTACTCGAGCTACTCTGGGCTGGAAGCGCCCCGAACAAAGAATGGCCCGACTGAGAACTACGGGGAGCATGCCCCGAAGATGCACCACCATAGGCTGGGCGGACTGGCTGAGGAGGCCTGAATGAATGGCCTTTACCATGCTGAAACTGTCCTCTAGAAGGAGCACAACAAGAACTACCAGATCCACGAGGCCTCTTGGCCTCCCTCTCTTTCTCCTGGCGGTGAACTGACTCAATATCTCAAGCAATATCGACAACCTACTTGAAGGTAGCACCTGATACCCTCTCCAGAGTCATCAAAAGGCGGAGCTGATAAGTGAGGCCACGCACGAACATCCTAATCCTCTCCCTATCAGTAGGGACCAACTCGGTGGCATGACGAGCCAACTCAAAAAATCACATCGCATACTGCATCACTGATAGCTCCCCTTGATACAGATGCTCAAACTGCCTGCGTTACTCCTCCCTATGAGACTGGGAACATACTTCTACAAGAAGACAGTGGAGAACTACTGCCAGGTGAGGGGTGTTGCACCAACAGGACTACACCTCTCGAAGGACTCCCACCAAGTAAAAGCAGACCCAGAAAACTGAAAAGTAGCAAATGAGACCCCACTGGTCTCTAGTATCCTTGCAGTACGAAGCATCCTATGACACTTGTCCAGAAAACACTAGGCGTCCTCGCCCTCAGCACCACTGACCGTCGGAGGCTGAAGTCTACTAAATCTCTCCAGCCTACGCTGCCCATAATCTGGCATAGCTGGAACCACGAAGTCGTGAACTGGAGCAACCGATTGGGTTGGAACTGCCCCCGGTGTCTGAAGGCCCTAAGTAACCTACTCAGGTGTCCGGGCAGCTGGAGTATGAGTGCCTTCCCCGGCCTGAGAGGTAGCAGCAGTAGATACAACAACTACTTGGGCAAAGCTAATACATATTGTCAAGATCTGAGTCAAAGTCTCCTGAAGATCCGGAATAACAAGGCACTACCGCTGCCTGAGTCTGTCCCGCTCGTAAATCTGCAGCGGGAACCTGGTCCTGAATGGTAGGGGGACCCTCTGGTGCTGCCCCGGCTGCTGCACGGGCTGGTCTCCTACCTCTACCACAGCCTCGACCGTGGCCTCGACCTCTCGCGGGTCTAGCTGGTGTCTGGTCACCCTGATCCGTAACGCACGTCCTCACCGTCTGTGAGAGAATGAAACAACAAAAGCTTAGATTTTCCAGAAGCAACAAAATGGCACGACTGAATTCAAGAAAATGAGATTTTTCCTAAAGGTTTTGTAGCCTCTCGAAGATAAGTACAAACTTCTCTGTACCGATCCGCAAGACTCTACTAAACATGCTCATAATTGTTGAGTCATATGTAACCTAGGCTCTGATACCAACTTGTCACAGCCCCAAATCCTAAGCCGGTCGTGATGGCGCCTATCATGGAACTAGGCTTGCCAATAATCACATGCTGACATAATATTTTCATAATTTCCAAAACTGTTCCCGATATTTCACAAAATTCTTTCGCTCAAGCAGTTAAAGAAACAAAGTGAATAAAACAGTTTATACACTACTTCTAAACCTGGAGTCAACCGTCATGAGCATCTACGAGTAGTACAAAATAATCATACTGTCATAATACATAAAGTCTCGGAACGAGGAATTAGATACAAAACAAGAAATGGGAAAAGAGATGTTGTGGATGCTGAACAGCTACCTCGAAGTCCCAACTCCGGCTCCACAGGAAGGAAGAAAACGAGCACTCGGTACCAGCACTTGTATCTGCACACAGGGGTGCAGGGAGTAATGTGAGTACGCCAACTCAGTAGTAATGAAAATAAATCAAGTCTAAGTAGTAAGAAACACATAGGATCAAATCATCAATTCACAATAAGCATTGTCTTCCTTTCCAACAATGTATACATTAAATCAACATGCTTTAAAAAGCAACTTCAGTAAAAACCCTTTGAAAAGTGTGATTTCCAACATTTTCAGAAAAATACCCAAAGAGTTTAGTGTAAAAAAAGAAATAAATCATAAATAGCCACTCGAGCAAAAACATGTACCATAAACCGCCCCTCGGGCAAATCATCACTCAGAATTAGTCACCCAGCATGCCTCACAATCACTCAGTATCAGCCCCTCGGGCAACCTCATTGTCACTCAAACCTCCCAATCACTCGGCACTCGGTACTCGGCACTATCACTCAGTAGGTATGTGCGCTCACTAAGGGTGTGTACAGACTCCGGAGGGGCTCCTACAGCCCAAGGGATAATATCAAGCCACCTCATGGCATATCATATCCTCACCATCAGGCCCTCGGCCTCACTCAGTCAGAAACTCTCAAAAAGCCACTCGGGCTATCAGTAAAACAGGGTACTCGACCCAAAACATCATTTTATATCTCAGAAATAGTGTAAATAAGCCTGAGTTTCGAAATCAGTTAAACATAATATGAGTGAGTGTAAATCATAAGTCAAAACAGTGAGGAAATAGCAGTAAAATCCCCCAAGTGAGATAAAGAAGTCGGCACAAGGCCCCAAACATGGCTTAAAACCCAAATATAGCAATACTCTTAAAACGCGATTTAACATATGATTTATAAGTAAATACGAAACTTAATAGTTGCCACGGGAAGGACCAAGTCCAAATCCCAAAATTAGTGCACGCCACACACTCGTCATCCCGCATGTGCTCCACTCCAAAATAGTGAGAAAATGGGAAGTCCAGGGTTTCATACCCCCATGACAAGATTTACAGTCATTACTCACCTCAAACTTACCCAAATACTCATCCGCGACGCTCTTTCCTCTTGAATCGGCTCCCGAATGCTCCGAATCTATCAAAAACCAGATTAATATCATCAATATATGCTAAAGGAGCAAAGCCTACTCGAAAACTATCAATTTTAACCAAAATTCCCGAAATTGGCCAAATCCGACCCCCGGGCCCACGTCTCAGAATTCTATAAAAATCGCATCACAATAATCCTCATCCTTTCCCGAGTCTATACAAATAAAATGCATCGAAATCTCACTACAATTGACCCTTCATTTTCTCAATTTTTAACTCTCAATTTCCCAAGCCCTAAACCCCCAATTTATGCCATTAAAATTCCATTAATCCCAAGCCTAATCTGTCAAATGTCAAAAATAGAATCGAGTTTTAGGTCTAAGTAACTTAACTCGACGGAAAACCTTCGAAAACCCTCTTCAATTTTCTCCCAAAATCCTCAGCCCGCATGCAAAATATGATGAAAGTGCCAAAAATTCGCGAAGGCGGGTATTTATACTTCCTGCCCAGTGAAACCGCATCTGCGGCCTTTTCTCCGCACATGCCGTCCCAGGTGCTCACCTGCGGAAGTCCACTTAAGGCCCATTTCTTGCACCTGCGGTGAATCACCCGCACCTGCATCTTCGCAGGTGCGGTCTAAGTCTCGCACCTACGACTTTGTCCAGCCTGACCCAATTCCGCACATGTGCTCCACTTACTACATCTGCGGACTTGCAGGTGCATCCCAAACCTCCGCTTCTACGGTTCCTTCCTAGCTCCCCGAATCTCGCACTTGCGCATGCTGGCCCGCACCTACGGAATCGCACCTGCGACTACCCTTCCGCAGGTGCGGCCACACCAGAAGCTTGGCACCAACAGCTCCTTCAGCTGCATTTTCCAACTTAAATCCTTCTGATGGCTATCCGAAATCATCCCGAGCCCCTCGGGACCCCAACCAAAAACACAAACAATTCCCATAACCTTGTTCAAACTTAGTGAAGCCTTAAATACGGCCAAAACAACGCTACAACACCAAGATCACATCGGATTCATGCCTATGAAGTCTAAGATTTCTAAATTTCGCTAATGATGCCGAAACCAACCAAAACACGTCCGAATGACCTGAAAATTTGCACACACGTCCAAAATGACACTACGAATCTGTTCCAAATTTTGGAATTCCATTCCGACCCCGATAGCTAGTTTTCCATTGCCGACCGAAAATCGCCAAAAACTCAACTTCGTCAATTCAAGCCTAATTCTACACCGGACATCAAAACCACATTCCGAACACACTCCTAAGTCCCAAATCACCTAACAAAGCTATCCGAACCCTAAAATCTACATTCCAAGGTCATTTACCAATAAGTCAACTCCTAGTTGACTATTCCAACTATTAAGCCAATCTAAGTGACTACGTGTCTCAATTCTCACCACGACCACCCCGAACCCGAACCAACCAACCCAACACATCATAATTAGGTTAACTAGAACATAAAAAATATGAAATAGGGGATACGGGGCTAATCTCATGGAACGACCGGTCGGGTCGTTACAATTAATTAGCAATATTTGTGTTATGTCATTTTATTATTTTATCTTTGTTATTTGAATATTTTTGTGTAACTCTATGACTTATATCATATTATTGTGTTAGTTTCTTGAAAAATATATTACATAGTTGTATTTTACTAGGACTTAAGAAATATTTGGAGCACAAGATACATATTTTATACTATGAAGACTTTACCGAAAAAAACCCGAAAACCCAAAAAATCCGAAAAATCCGAGAAAACTCGAGATTGAAAAATACGACTTTATTGGTTTGGTTTGGTTTATAAATTTAAAAGCCTGACACATTGGTTTGGTATGATAATTGAAAAATCCGAACCAACCTAATCTATGTATACCCTTAATACCCACTTTTAGGGCCATCATTGAAGTTATACTCGTACTGCATAAAATTTTGAAAAGTATACCCACTCGGATTTGAAGTAGTTCAATCCCTTTAATGCAACTTCAGAAAAAAAAATCTGAAGTTTTTCTATCTTTCAAATGTAACCTCAGAAATTCGAATCCGAAGTAGTTCAATCTCTTCAATGCAAATTCAGAAATCAAATATGAAATTCTTCTATCTTTCGAATGCAACTTCAGAAATTCTAATTTTAAGTAGTTCAATCAATTGCATGCAACTTCAAATTTCGAATCTTAACATCTGAAAGATAAACATGTTTTCCAAATTTCAACAATCCAATACACTATTCAATGAGCGAATCTATTCTAAATGAGCTCAAATTTGAAACATAAACTTCAAATATCATAAAGAAAAAATCAGAATCGTCAAATTATCAAACAACCAAAAATTTAACTAACTCATTTTGCAACTAAGAAAAAGAAGAAGAAACTCTATGCGCAAAGAAGAAGAAAATAAATGTAATGAAGAAGAGAAAAGTACATGTATTTGAAGCTGCTCAAAAATTAGTTATCGGTTAAATATTTTTGAAAAATTTAATACAAATTCAATGGATGCCGCCAAAATTACGTGCCACATGAAAATTTACAAATTGAAGGGTAGCTGATGGAAAGTGATCTAGAATCTTTTGCGTGAGCTCGGGCTTTCTTCCACTGTTTTTGGGTTGGCCTAACAGGTCGTATAACTTTGGGCTTTTCTTTCATTTATAATGTTGTTTTCCCATTTGATTGATTATTTTCTTTAAATACTAGAAAACCTACAAAATACCGGCTATTTGTATAAATGTCAAGACCCCCAATACCCGTTCGTGATGGCGCCTATTGTGAAATCAGCAAGCCACACATTTCATCGCTAAAAGTTGTTTTCAGGAAAAATCATTATAGTTACAGCAAGAGTCTCATTTTTATAAAAGCATTTAAGGGTTTAACATCACTGATAACATAAATAAAGGAAAACCCGAACCAAGATCTAGTGTCACAGAGTCATGAGCTACTACATCAAAGTATCAAAATAAAGAACCGACACAAAGTTATATGAAATAAGTAAATATGACAGGTGGATAGAGAAGAATATAATCGAGGTTGTGATCGCCAACTTCTACCTCGATGCCTCCCAAGGAACTCTGACTTCAGCTCAACAACTATTATCGGGTCCCGCTGTACCTGGATCTGCACACACGGTGCAGGGGGTAACGTGAGTTAACCAACTCAGAAGTAACGAACCCAAACTAAGGGCTGAGAGGTAGTGACAGACTAAACCTCAATAATTGTAATGAAAATGTATACAGAATTTAGGAATGCTCACAGTTTCAACAGATAATGAAAACAGAATATGACCGATATGTTAAGTAACCCAAGTATATCCCAGTTCTCTACATACCAATGTATCAACAGTGTGGAAATGCACATAGTGCTCACAGCTCTCACACAGAAGTCCACTCAGTACTGTATATGGCTCTCAGGCCTAGGGAAAATCCATCCCGAAATATGCATAAACATTGGTGGTCGTAGTCACTCAGTAATGAGGAAAAAGGCCAATCCAGCCCCTACGGAGAAGATCCATCTCTGGAGTACAACACTCGGACAAGATCCCTGTCCAGGGACGATCCATCCATCATATATAATTAACTTCAGACAAGATCTGTGTCCAGGGAAGATCTATCCCTCAATATCAATGCACTCACTGAGGTGCAAAAACTCCGGAGGGGCTTCTATTGGCCCAAGCGCTCTATCAAGTCAACGAAGGCATGATCGGAGTATCGATGCGGCGTGCAGTCCAATCTCATAATTGTCTCAATAACAGGCTCTCCACCTCACTCAGTCATTACTCTCCAGTCTCGCTCACATGGGCTCACAAATGCATGAATTAGCCCGAAACAATGGTAAATATATAAAATCAACAATTACCGAGACTGAGGCATGAAATGATGTGCTATGACAGGACTGAGTATACAAAATTAAATAAACAATAAGGAGACAATAATATACGGCCACTCGGGTCTCAGCATTTTCGGCGTGAAGCCCTAGCATTTGACTTAACATGATTTCTAGAATGTTCACATTAACCACATCAATAAAAGTGGGATATCAATCTGCAATAACTACTAGACAATTCCATGGGATGAGCCAGGCCACAAATCACTCAGTGAATACCCGCACGCCCGTCACTTGGAATGTGCGTCACCTTAGTTAAAATCATATAACTTATAGTTCGGGGTTTTGAACCCTCAGAACCAAGTTTGGAAATGTTACTTACCTCAAGACCGGCTAAACTCCTAGCCCTCAATGCCTTTGCCTTTAGACTCGGCCTCCGATTGCTCCAAATCTACCAAAATCTGATTTATATGGTTAATATAGATCAAGGAACGAAGCCCACTTGAAAATTACCAAATTTAACCAAAAATCCCGAATTGGCCAAACCCAACCCTCGGTCCCACGTCTCGAAATTCGATAAAAATTATAAAACTGGAATCCTTACACTCTCACGAGTTCATACATAACAACTACACCAAAATCCGACAATAAATGACCCCTCAAATCCTCATTTCAAAGTGTAGAACCTCAAGCCCTAATCCCTCAAATTACACCATTAAATCCCACTAATTTCATGATTAATCAGTCAAATACCCACATAGAATCGATTATTAGGTTAAAACAATGTTACCTCAATGTGTTTCCCTTGAATCCTTCTTCAAAATCCCTCAAAAAGCTGCAAACCCGTCTTTAAAAATGGTGAAATATATGAAAATTTGCGAAGACATCATTTTATACTTTCTGCCCAGCGATGACCGCACCTTGGGATGACCCAAAAGGTCATCCTGTGTAAATATAGCAAAAACTGTGTCTCGAGGCCCCGAAAGCCTCCGTTAATCTCACTTCAATGTGTGTGCACAACCCGAGCGCGTAACCAGGAAGTCTTTATTTGGAAATGTGTTGAACAATTGAATTTATGATAATTAATGGAATAAAGTTGTCTTTGGTCAACATTTTTGGTAAACGGACCCGGACCCATGATTGATGTCCCGGAGGGTCCGTAGGAAAATATGGGACCTGGGCATATGCCCGGAATCAAATTCTGAGGTCCCAAGTCCGAGAAATGAATTTTTAAAGAAAATTGTTTTCTAAAAATAATAAAGACTTTTGAAAATGAATCTTGATGTGAAATCTGTGTAACCGAGCCCGTATATTGGTTCGGGAGCCGGGACAGGTTCAATATGTGTTATGTGAGTTATCTGTAAAATTTGGTAAGAAAAGGACTTGGTTTGACGTGTTTCGGATCAAAATTGGAGAAATTGGAAGTTTATGAAGTTTGAGAAAATTCTATGGATTTTTGAGTTTAATTCATTGTTATTGATGTTATTTTAGTGGTCTAATTACTCGAATAAGTTCGTAGGATTATTTTGAAGTCGTGTGTATATTTGGTTTTGAGCCGGAGGGCTCGGGTGAGTTTCGGATAGGTGTCGGGGTGCAATAGAGTTGGAAAGAATCTGGTTTTTGATCTATTTCTGGTGTTCTGTGTTTTTCTCTCCACGATCGCGGTGTGAATCACGCGATCGCGATGTGTCTATGGTTGGGGGTTGTGAAATTACCCTTCGCGAACGCAAGGCCTGGGTTGCGATCGTGGAGCCTGGGGGTAGTACTCTATGCGATCGCGAAGGGCCACACGCGAACGCGTAGTGCAAATGCGGGCTGGGGGCTGGGTGCTATTTTTCTCACTACGAACGCGACCTCCGTTTCACGATCGCAATAGTCCGTGTTGGTATAATCTACGATCGCAATCCCTTCTTCGCGATCGCGATGGTCAATGTCCAGTACTCTCCGCGATCGCAGCCCTCTCTTCGCGATCGTGAAGGCTTTTTTCGCCTAGTCATTTTAAAGACTTAAAAACATAATGCTATTTCGGGATTTCTCATTTTTTTTCACCCTCTCCTTCTTCTCCAAGCCCCATAGCCGAGTTCCAAGCTACTCTTTCTCCATAACCACTTAGGGGTAAGTGATCTTAACTCTAGTTTCTTCCCTTTTCCTTCATCAATCACTAAATTCTAGGCCTAAAAACATGAAATAAGGGGTAGAAATTAGGGGGTTTGGGTAGAGTCAGGGCTTTTGGAAATTTTTGGAATTCAACCTTATTTTGGGGTCGTATTTCAAAAACAAATTGTATATTCGGGTTCATGAAGAATGGGTGATCGGGTTTTGGTCCAAACCTTGAGTTTGGACTAAGCGGGCCCGGGGTCGAATTTTGGTATTTTTGGAAGAATTATGGGAAATGTATAATTAGGCTTTGGGATTGAGTCTTTGAATTATTGTTGATGTTATTAAGTCAATTTTGTTTAGATATTATCATTTCGGAGTCGGATTCAAGAGGAAAGGTCGTGATTGAGGCTTGACTTGCATTCTTGGAGCTGAGGTAAGTGTTTGGCCTAACCTTAGCTTGAGGGAATAGGTATAGAGTCTTATTTGCTATGTGTAATTCATGTTCAATGTATAGGTGAGGTGACGGGTACCTATATGTTGGGGTCAAGCATGCCCGTAAGTCGATTTTGATTAGTTGTTTAATGTTCTTTGATATTCTCCATGTTGTGAATTATTGGGAACCTTGAAAGTGGTACCTTGAGGTCACTTCATGACGTAGAAAGTTATTGACTATGGGTTCGGTCGAGTATTTTTACTATTGACATTATACCTCTGAGTGAGATTAGTTATAGTTGAGTCCCTTGCTGGGACAGTAGAATTTTGTTGATTATTTCTGAACATTTGAAATGTCGTATTGTTAAACATTCATATCAACTGTTGCTTTTACACTCATCATGCACGAGGAAACATTCTGTGCTGAGTGATTATTATTTATGCACGAGGGAACATTCCGTGTCGATGACTATTATTTATGTACGAAAGAACATTCCGTGCTGGTTGAATATTATTTATGCACGAGGGGACATTCCGTGCTGATTGATTATTATGCACGAGGGGACATTCCGTGCCGTGTTTATGATTATTATGCACGAGGGGATATTCCGTGCCGTGTTGATGATATATATATGCACGAGGGGACATTCTGTGCCGTGATTGTGATGTTTTATGCATTAGGGGACATTATGTGCCATGTTTATGTTGTTTATGCACGAGGGGACATTCCGTGCCATATTTTATATTGTTATGCACGAGGGGACATGATGTGTTGTTTCTTTTCACTGTTTCATTCGTGTTGTCAATCCCTGTTATTATTTTCGGATATTTTAGACTGTTGTTTCATTTCTATCATTTCAGTATTTGCTATCTCTTATCCCTAGCATGGTCTTCCCCGTAATGGTATTCTTGTTTATTTGCTGCTATACTATTGAACTGCACAGGTACAATTTGTTGTTGTGTCCTAGACTCGTCACTACTTCGCCGAGGTGAGGTGAGGCACTTACTCAGTACATGGGGTCGGTTGTACTGATGCTAAACCTGCACTTCTTTATGTTGTGCAGTTACACAGCCGGACATAGTGGACATCGCTAGTGGGAGTGTCCTTCAGTCCATCCCAGACGACACCGAGGTAGTTCCGCATGGCGTTCGTGGATCTCGGCGTCCCTGTCTATCTTTCATTCTGTCATTTATGTGTTTTCCAGATAGATACATCACTTTATTTTCAGACTGTTGTTTTTAATCAAATCTTAGACTGGTTCTTGAGGTTGTGACTCCACTTCTGGGTTGTACTTAAAAGGATTTCTGCGTTATTAGCTATTATTATTTAGAATCATGTTGATGCTTCTGTACCTTATTTCAATTATCTAGTCAGTTTTTGTTATTTTCACTTGTTAATAAACAGTTAACACGTTGGCTTGCCTAACGGGTGCAACGTTAGGAGCCATCACGGCCTGGAGGTGGGATTTCGGGTCGTGAAAAGTTGGTATCAGAGAACTAGGTTGCTTAGGTCACAAAACTCATGGACAAACTTGGTAGAGTCTGAGGGATCGGTACGGAGATGTGTGTACTTATCCCCCAGAGGTTGCAAAGTTAGGAATAACTTCACTTTTCTTCTTTTCTGTCGTGCGATTTGAATTCTAAATGCTAATTAAGTTTCGATTCTATTCTCTCGCATATGGCGAGAACGCGTGCTTCCTCATCTATCGATTAGCAGCTCGATTCTCCCGTTACAACTCCTATGAGGGGCCGAGGCCGTATTAGAGGCCGAGGCAGGGGCAGGGCTCAGCCCAGAGCATCAGCCCCAGTAGAGGACCCACAGGTAGACTTTGCAGGTGAGGTTCCTACTCAGACAGTTCCAGTTGGACTAGCTCAGGTCCCAGAGGGGTTCATTGCCATCACGGTGCTTCAGGACTCTCATGTCCTCTTAGTGGGACTCATAGAGAGTGTGGCTCAGGCCGGTCTTCTTCCTATTGCACCAGCCGTCCCTCAGGGTAGGGGACGGACCCAGACTCCTGCTACTCACATGCCAGAGCAGCTAGCTCCTCATTTCCAGACTCCGGTACCACAGACACCGGAGTAGCTCACCCGGGCATTGTGGCCCTGGCAGTTGAGGGAGCAGCTATGTCAGCAGATGCTTTATGGAGATTGGATAGATTCACCAAGTTATTCACTACTACATTTACTGGTGCACCATCAGAGGATCCCCAGGATTTTTTGGACAGCTGTCATGAGGTTCTTCGGAACATGGGCATAGTAGAGTCCAATGGAGTTGATTTTGCTACTTTTCGTCTTTCGGGTTCCGCCAAGACTTGGTGGAGAGACTATTGCTTGACCAGGCCAGCTGGGTCTGCACCATTGACTTGGGCTCAGTTCTCCGAGTTATTCGTGGGGAAGTTCCTTCCAGTTACTTCGAGGGAGGATCTTCGGAGGCAGTTTGAGCGCCTCCAGTAGGGATCTATGTCTGTCACTCAGTACGAGACTAGGTTCATCACTCTACCTTGGCATGCCATTATGATACTCCCCACTGATCGTGAGAGAGTGAAGAGGTTTATTGAGGGTTTGGCTCAGCCATCAGGCTTCATATGTCCAAGGAGTCAGGTACTAATATTTCGTTCCAGTATGCGGCCAATGTGTCCAGGAGGATTGAGATGATTATGTCACAGGGTGGTGGTTAGGGGGCTGACAACAGGCCCCGTCACTTCGGTCGATTCAGTGGAGCCTCATCTGGGGGCAGGGATTCTTCAGGCAGAGTTCATCCTCCCAGACCCTATCAGTCGGCACTTCAGGTAGCTCACAGTGCACCGCCAGCTCCTATTGGTGCACCACCAGCACCTATCAGTGCACCGCCGCTTCAGAGTTTCCAGGGTGGTTAACAAGGTCGACAAGGCCAGTTCTAGAGTCAGCAGTCACATCAGCAGAGGCCTTGTTATACTTCCGGTGGTTTGGGGGCATATTTCCAGGTTTTTCCCCCGAGGTTCTGGTGGGTCTCAGTATATGGGTTCTCGCATCAGGCGCACCCCTACCCCCTCAGCCAGCTAGGGGTGGCGGTCGGGGTGCTAGGGGTAGAGGTCAGACTCATAGAGGTGGAGGACATGCCACAAGAGGTAGAGGTCAGGCCGCAGTAGGTTGACCCAGAGATGATCAGGTTGGAGTGGCTCAGCCCCGGTGCTATGCTTTTCCTTCCAGGCCTGATGCCGAGACTTCTGATGCAGTTATTACAGGTACGATTTCAGTTTGCAGCCGAGAGGCTTCGGTGTTATTTGATCCGGGTTCTACATTCTCCTACGCGTCTTCATAATTTTCCCCTTATTTGAGTACGCCCCATGATTCCTTGAGTACTGATGTGCATGTGTCTACACGTTGGGTGATTCTATAGTGGTAGATCGATTCTACCGTGCTTGCTTAGTAGTTATTGGTTGTCTGGAGACTCAGGTTGATCTTTTGCTTCTTGATATGGTTGACTTCGATGTTATATTGGGGATGGATTGGTTATCCCCCTATTATGCAATTATGTACTGTCATGCCAAGACAGTGACCTTGGCCTTGTCCAGGGTTGCCTCGTTTGGAGTGGAGGAGGACTCTAGTCAATCTTCTGGTAGAGTCATTTCTTATATGAAGGCTCGGCGCATGGTCGAGAAGGGTTGTTTGGCCTATCTGTCCTATGTTCGTGATTCTAGCACCGAGGTTCCTTTCCTGGAGTCTGTGCCCGTGGTTCGTGAGTTTCCAGAGGTATTCCTTGCTAACCTGCCGGGTATGCCACCCGACAGGGATATTGATTTTTGTATTGAGTTAGCTTAGTCGTATGGCCCTGCCAGAGTTAAAGGAGTTGAAAGATCAGTTGCAGGATTTGTTAGATAAAGGCTTCATTAGGCCTAGTGTTTCTCCTTGGGGTGCTCCAGTATTGTTTGTCAAGAAGAAAGATGGCTCGATGAGGATGTGTATTGACTACCGACAGTTGAATAAGGTTACTATTAAGAACAAGTATCCTTTGCCGAGGATTTGATGATCTATTTGACCAGCTTCAGGGTGCTTCAGTGTTTTCCAAGATTGACATGAGATCTGGTTATCATCAGCTGAGGATTAGGGCGTCTGATGTCCCTAAGACAGCCTTTCGCACTCGTTTTGGGCATTATGAGTTCTTGGTGATACCATTTGGGCTGATAAATGCCCCCGCTGCATTCATGGAGTTGAGCACCGAGTGTTCAGGCCTTATTTGGACTTGTTCGTTATTGTTTTCATTGAGGATATATTGATATATTCTCGCAGCAGAGAGGAACATGAGAAGCACCTTAGAGTCGTCCTCCAGACTCAGAGGGATAGTCGGTTGTATGCCAAATTCTCCAAGTGTGAGTTTTAGTTGAGTTCAGTTGCATTTCTAGGCCAAGTGGTATCGTCAGAGGGTGTTCAGGTGGATCCCAAGAAGATTTCAGCAGTCAGGGATTGGCCTAGACCCACCTCAGCTACAGAGATTCGGAGTTTCTTGGGCTTAGTAGGTTATTATCGCCGGTTTGTGGAGGGCTTTTCATCCATTGCAGCCTCGATGACCAGGTTGACTCAGAAGAGTGCTCAGTTCAGGTGATCTGATGAGTGTGAGGCAAGCTTTCAGAAGCTCAAGACAGCCTGGACCACGGCACAAGTGTTAGTTTTGCCCACAGGTTCAGGATAGTAAACCGTGTATTGTGATGCTTCACGGGTTGGGCTTGGTGCAGTGTTGATGCAGGATGGCAAGGTGATAGCCTATGCTTCTCGTCAGTTGAAGGTTCATGAGAAGATCTATCCAGTTCATGACTTGGAGTTAGCAGCTATTATGCATGCATTGAATATTTGGAGGCATTATTTGTATGGTGTGCCATGTGAGGTGTTCACGAATCATAAGAGCTTACGATATCAGTTCAAACAGAAGGAGTTGAACATGAGGCAGAGGAGATGGTTAGAGTTGCTGAAGGATTATGATATTACCATTCTTTATCATCGGGGGAAGGCCAATGTGGTGGCGGATGCTTTGAGCTGGAAGTCAGCCAGTATGGGTAGACTTGCCTATTTATCAGTCGGAGAGCGACCTCTTCCTTTGGATGTTCAGGCTTTAGCCAACCGATTTGTGAGATTGGAGGTTTCTGAGACTGCCAGTGTTTTGGCCCATACCGTGGCCCGTTCTTCATTGTATGACCGTATTCGGGCCAGGCAGTATGATGATCGCCATTTATGTGTTCTTAGATATAGAGTCAGGCACGGAGATGCCAAGCAGGTTACGATTGATGATGAGGGATTTTTGAGGATGCAGGGTCGGATTTGTGTACCTGATGTGGATGGTATTCGTGAGTTGATACTTCAAGAGGCCCATAGTTCCTGGTATTCTATTCATCCGGGCACCGCAAAGATGTACCAGGACTTGCGGCAACACTATTGGTGGAAGAGGATGAAGAAGGATATTGTAGCTTATGTAGCTCCGTGTTTGAAATGTCAGCAGGTTAAGTACGAGCACTAGAGACCTGGTTGTTTGATGCAGCAGATTCAGCTTCCCGAGTGGAAGTGGGAGTGTACCACCATGTAATTTGTAGTTGGACTCCCATGGACTCAGAGGATGTTTGATGCAGTATGGGTTGTTGTGGATAGGCTGACCAAGTCAGCACACTTCATTCCAGTATTAGTTTCGTATTCAACAGAGAAGTTGACAAGGATCTATATGAGAGAGATTGTTAGACTACATGGTGTGCCCATATACATTATATCATACTGAGGTACTCAGTTAACCTCCCATTTCTGGAGAGTATTTCAGCGAGAGTTAGGCACCATTATTGATTTGAGCACCGCATTTCATCCTCAGACGGACGGGCAGTCCGAGCGTACTATTCAGATTTGGAGGATATGTTGCGAGCTTGTGTTATTGACTTTGTAGGTTTATGGGACCAATTCTTGACTTCAGCTGAGTTTTCCTACAACAAAGGCTATCAGTCGAGCATTCAGATGGCTCCGTATGAGGCGTTGTATGGTAGACGGTGTCGGTCTCCAATCGGATGGTTTGAGTCGGGAGAGGCTAGATTGTTGGGTTCTGAGTTAGTCCAGGATGCCTTGGACAAGGTGAAGATCATTCAGGATAGACTTCATACAGCTCAGTCTAGGCAGAAGAGTTATGCGGATCGCAGAGTTCGAGATTTGGCATTTATGATAGGCGACTGGGTATTTCTTCGGGTGTCGCCCATGATCGGAGTGATGAGATTCAGAAAGAAGGGCAAGTTGAGCCCTAGGTACATTTGTCCATTTGAGATTCTAGACAAGGTAGGAGAGGTGGCCTACAGACTTGCATTGCCACCTAGTTTGTCAGTCGTGCATCCGATATTTCATGTATCTATGCTCCGGAGGTATATTGCGGATCCATCTCATGTACTTGACTTCAGTGGTGTCCAGTTGGACAAGGATTTGTCTTATCAGGAGGAACCGGTAGCCATATTATATCGGCAGGTGCGACATTTGAGATCGAAAAGTTATTCTTCGGTTCGTGTTCAGTGGAGGGTTCAGCTTGTTGAGGCAGCCACTTGGAAGTCCGAGCCTGATATGCGGAGCCGATATCCCCACATTTTCCCTGATTCAAGTACTTTTCCATGTCCGTTCGAGGACAAACGATTATTTTAGAGGTGGAGATTGTGATGACCCAGATGGTCATCTTGTGTAAATTTAGCAAAAAATATGTTCTGAGGCCCTGAAAGCCTCCGTTAATCTCACCTCGATGTGTGTGCACAGCCCGAGCGCGTAGCCGAGAAGTCTTTATGTGGACATGTAATGAACAGTTGAATTTATGATAATTAATGGAATAAAGTTGACATTGGTCAACATTTTTGGTAAACGGACCCAGACCCGTGATTCGACGGTCCCGAAGGGTCCGTAGGAAAATATGGGACCTGGGCGTATGCCCGGAATCGAATTCCGAGGTCCGAAGTCCGAGAAATGAATTTTTAAAGAAAATTGTTTTCTGAAAACAAGAAAGACTTTTGAAAATGAACCTTGATGTGAAATCTGTGTTACCGAGCCCGTATATTGGTTCCGGAGCCCGGGACAGGTTCAATATGTGTTATGTGAGTTATATGTAAAATTTGGTAAGAAACGGACTTGGTTTGACGTGTTTCGAATAAAAATTGGAGAATTTGGAAGTTTATGAAGTTTGAGGAAATTCTATGGATTTTTTAGTTTAATTCATTGTTATTGATGTTATTTTAGTGGTCTAATTACTCGAATAAGTTCGTAGGATGATTTTGAAGTTGTGTGTTTATTTTATTTTGAGCCCGAGGGCTTGGGTGAGTTTCGGATAGGTGTCGGTGTGCAAAAGAGTTGGAAAGAATCTAGTTTTTGATCTGTTTCTGGTGTTCTGTGTTTTTCTCTCTGCGATCGCGGTGTGACTCACGCGATCGCGATATGACTCACGCAATCGCAATGTGACTCACGCGATCACAATGTGTCTCACGCGATCGCGATGTTTCTATGATTGGGGGTTGGGAAATTACCCTACGGGAACGCAGGGCCTGGGTTGCGATCACGGAGCTTGGGGGTAGTACTCTATGTGATCGCGAAGGGCCACACGCGAACGTGTGGTGCAAATGCAGGCTAGGGGTTGGGTGCTATTTTTCTCACTGCGAACGGGACCTCCGTGTTATGATCGCGATAGTCCGTGTTGGTATACTCTTCGATCGTAATCCCTTCTTTGTGATAGCGATGGTCAGTGTCCAGTACTCTCCGCGATCGCAAAGGCTTTTTTCGCCCAGTCATTTTAAAGCCTTAAAAACAGAAAGCCATTTCGGGATTTCTCATATTTTTCACCCTCTCCTTCTTATCCAAGCCCCATAGCCGAGTTCCAAGCTACTCTTCCTCCATAACAACTTAGGTAAGTGATCTTAACTCTAGTTTCTTCCATTTTCCTTCATCAATCACTAAATTCTAGGCCTAAAAACATGAAATAAGGGGTAGAAATTGGGGCTTTTACATAGAGTTAAGGCTTTGGAAATTTTGGGAATTCAACCTCATTTTGAGGTCGGATTTCAAAACAAATTGTATATTCGGGTTCATGGGGAATGGGTGATCGGGTTTTGGTCCGAACCTCAAGTTTGGACCAAGCGGGTCCGGGGTCGAATTTTGGTATTTTTTGAAGAATCATGGGAAATGTATAATTAGGCTTTGGGATTGAGTTATTGAATTATTATTGATGTTATTAAGTCAATTGTGTTTAGATATTATCGTTTCGGAGTCGGATTCAAGAGGAAAGGCCGTGATTGAGGCTTCATTTGCATTATTGGAGCCGAGGTAAGTGTTTGGCCTAACCTTAGCTTGAGGGAATAGGTATAGAATCTTATTTGCTATGTGTAATTCATGTTCAATGTATAGGTGAGGTGACGGGTACCTATATGTTGTGGTCAAGCATGCCCGTAAGTCGATTTTGATGAGTTGTTTAATGTTCTTTGATATACCTCTGAGTGAGATTGGTTATAGCTGAGTCCCTTGCCCGGACAGTAGAATTTATTTGATTATTTCTGAACATTTGAAATGTCGTATTGTTAAACTTTCATATCAATTGTTGCTTTTACACTCATCATGCACGAGGGAACATTCTGTGCCGAGTGATTATTATTTATGCAAGACGGAACATTCCGTGCCGATGACTATTATTTATGCACGAAGGAACATTCCGTGCTGATTGATTATTATTTATGCGCGAGGGGACATTCCGTGCTGATTGATTATTATGCACGAGGGAACATTCTGTGCCGTGTTTATGATTATTATGCATGAGGGGACATTCTGTGTCGTGTTGATGACATATATATGCACGAGGGGATATTCCGTGCCGTGATTGTGATGTTTTATGCACGAGAGGACATTCTGTGCCATGTTTATGTTGTTTATGCACGAGGGGACATTCCGTGCCATATTTTATATTGTTATGCACGAGGGGACATGACCTGCCATTTCTTTTCACGATTTAATTCGTGTTGTCAATCCCCGTTATTATTTTTGGATATTTTAGACTGTTGTTTCGTTTCCGTCATTTCAGTATTTGGTATCTCTTATCCCCAGCATGTTCTCCTCGTAGATGTATTCTTGTTTATTTGCTTCTATACTATTGAACTGCACGGGTACAATTTGTTGTCGTGTCCTTGCCTCGTCACTACTTCGTCGAGGTTAGGCTCAGCACTTACTCAGTACATGGGGTCGGTTGTACTGATGCTACACCTGTACTTCTTTATGTTGTGAAGATTACGCAGTCGGACCCAAACATCGCTAGTGGGAGTGTCCTTCAATCCATACCAGACGACACCGAGGTAGTTCCGCATGGCGTTCATGGATCTCGGCGTCCCTGTCTATCTTTCATTCTGTCATTTATGTGTTTTCCCGACAGATACATCACTTTATTTTCAGACTATTTTTTTAGTCAAATATTAGACTGGTTCGTGTGGTTGTGACTCTATCCTGGGTTGTACTTAAAGGGATTTCTACGTTATTAGCTATTGTTATTTAGAATTATGTTGATGCTTCCGCACCTTATTTCAATTATCTAGTCAGTGTTTGTTATTTTGACTTGTTAATAAATCAATTTAGTTAACACGTTGGCTTGCCTAGCGGGTGCAACGTTAGGCGCCATCACGACATAAAGGTGAGATTTTGTGTCGTGACAGACCTGCGGCTATTTTATTGCACATGCAGACCCGTACCTGCGGTCCTAGGTGCGCACATGCGCAAAATCACTTAAGAGTCCAAACTCGCACCTGCGACTCATCCACCGCACCTGCGGGCTCGCAGGTGCGACTCACCTTCCGCACCTGCGATGCAACCCCAACCATCCAACCTCCTCACCTGCGATGACCGAAGTGCACCTGCGATGGACGCAACTGCGGTCACCCTTCCGCAGATGTGGAACACCAAAACAGCAACACACCAGCGGAATTTCCAACTTTCAAACTCTCCGACGGTCATCCGAAATCATCCCGAGCCCCTCGGGTCTCCAACCAAAAATACAAATACCTTATATAACATCGTTCGAACTTAATCGGACCCTTGGAACACTCGATATATCATCAAAACACCAATTTAATCCATGATTCAAGCCGAAGGATTCCTAAACTTCCGAAATTCACCAACGATTCCGAAACTACCCAAAACTCATCCGAATGACCTGAAAATTTGCACACTCATCCAAAATTACGCCACGAACCTGTTCCAACTTTGAGAATTCCATTCGGAGCCCGATAGCTAATTTTTCGATGCCGACTGAAAATTGCCAAAACTCAATTTCGCCAATTCAAGCCTAATTCTACTCCGGACCTCCAAACCACATTCTGAACACACTTCTAAGTCCCAAATCACCTAACGAGGCTATCGAAGCCCTAAAATCCGCATTCTGAGGTCGTGTACCTAATAGTCAACTTCCGATTGACTTTTCTAACTATAAAGCCAACTTAAGAGACTAAGTGCCTCATTTCTCACCACGGCCACTCCAAACCCGAACCAAGTGACCCTACATATCATAAGTAGGCTAAGCAACACGTGACAAATCACAAACAGGGAAAATGGGGCTAATCTCATGGAACGACCGTGTGATGACCCAAAAGGTCATCTTGTGTTAATTTAGCAAAACCTGTGTTTCAAGGCCCCGAAAGCCTCCGTTAATCTCACATCGATGTGTGTGCACAACCCGAGCATGTAGCCAGGACGAGTATATGTGGAAATGTGTTGAACAGTTGAATTTATGATAATTAATGGAATAAAGTTAACATTTGTCAACGTTTTTGGTAAACGGGCCCGGACCTGTGATTTGACAATCCACCAGGGTCCGTAGGAAAATATGGGACCTGGGCGTATGCCCGGAATCAAATTCCGAGGTCTCAAGCCCAAGAAATGAATTTTTAAAGAAAATTATTTTCTAAAAATAAGAAAGACTTTTGAAAATTAACTTTGATGTGAAATTTGTGTTACTGAGCCCGTATATTATTTCCGGAGCACAGAACAGGTTCAATATGGGTTAGCTGCGATCTCATAGCTTTAAGTGAGGGGACTTCAGTTTCCTTTATGCGATCGCATCAATCAGTCCGCGATCGCGTGGGTTCACGTCCAGTTTCTCTGTGATCGCAACCTTCAATTAGCGATCGTGTAAGTCCAAGACCAGTACCCTCCGCGATCACAGGGCACATGTCGCGATCGCGGTAGCCAATTTTGCCCAGTTACTTAAATGCTCAAAAACAGAATACCCATTACGCGATTTTTACATCTTTCACCATTTTCTTCTTCTCCACTATTCTTGGGCGATTCTTGGGAGACTTTTCCTCCATAACTTCATAGGTAAGTGTTCTTAACTCCGTCTTCTTTCATTTGCATCAACTATTATCAGATACTAGGCCTAAAATCATGGGTTAAAAGGTAGAAATTGGGGGTTTTGGGTAGAGTTAGGGCTTTTGGAATTTTGGAGAGTTCAACCTCGTTTAGGGGTTGGATTTCAAAAAAAATTGTATATTCGGGTTCGTGGGGGAATGGGTGATCGGGTTTTGGTCCGAACCTCGAGTTTGGACCAAGGGGGACCGAGGTAGAATTTTGGTATTTTTGGAAGAATGATGAAAATGCATATTTAGGCTTTGGGATTGGTTTATTGAGTCATTATTGATATTGTTGAGTCATGTCTAGATACTATCATTTCGGAGTTGGATTCGAGAGGGAAAGCAGTGCTAGATGATTGATTTGGATTCTTGGAATTGAGGTAAGTGTTTGGCCTAACCCTAGCTTGAGGGAATAGGTGTTGATTCTTATGTGCTACGTGTTATTATCATGTTCAATGTATAGGTGAGGTGACAAGTACCTATACCTAGTTGTGAAGCATGCCCGTGAGTCATATCTTATGGTATATGTGTTTTTCTTCAATATCCACTGTATTATGAAGTAGCTTCTATTTTGGAGATTATTCAATTGTTGGAAATACTGGGTTGTGAACACTGTTGATTAGTTGTTCGGTTGAGGATTATTTTTGTTATGTTGTAAGTTCAGTGAGATTGGTTATAGCCGGGTCCCTTGCCGAGACGGTGATATTTCTGTTATTGTTCCCTTGCCGGGATGTTGTAAATTATGGTTTGTATTGTGGTTCTTCCTTGACAAATTATTGTCCTGATTATTGTTGGGTGAGGAAGAGTGTAAAGCACGAAGGGTGATATTGTGCCATGATTTATATTTAAAAGCACGAAGGTTAATGTCGTGCCGATATTGTTATCTTAAAAGCACGAAGGGTGATGTCGTGCCATGATATGAGAGATAATGCACGAAGGATAATGTCGTGCCATGATATTGTGAGGTAAAAGCACGAAGGATGATGTCGTGCACTTGTTTTGGTGAGAATGAGAGTAAAACACGAAGGCTGATGCCGTGCATTTGTTTTGGCGAGAATGAGAGTAAAGCACGAAAGGTGATGCCGTGTACTTGTTTGTTCTCTGTTGTTATTCTGATACTAGACGGTTTCCATGTTCTGTTACTCAATAAGTGTTTTTCCCTTTGTACCCTGGCATGTTCTTCCCGTATTTGTACTTAACTGTTTACTTCCTGCCGTTATTTCTATTACATATTATTGAATTGCACAGGTGTTTATTATTTGTCATGTCCTAGCCTCGTCACTACTTCGCCGAGGTTAGGCTCGACACTTACTCAGTACATGAGGTCGTACGTACTGATGCTACACCTGCACTTATTTATGTTGTGAAGATTACAGTACCGGACCCAATGGACAATGATCGAGGGAGTGTCCTTCAGTCCACAGGCGACACTGAGGTAGTCCTGGAGGCGTCCGCAGGCCTTGGCGTCACCTCCTCTCTCATTCCTTTTTATTTATGTCTTCTCTTGTACTTCCGAGACAGTTGTATTGTTTTGTTCAGACTTTATTTTTAACAAAAATCTTACACTGTTCGTGAGTTTGTGACACCAGTCTTGGGGGTATGTTTAAGGAAATTTTTGTACGAATTATTATTTAAGATGTTGAATTTCTTACCTTCCGCTTTCTAATATCTATTGTTCTTATATGTCACTTTTAAAAATGCTAAACAACAAAGGAATAAATCGGAATAACTAGTAACGTTGTCTTGTCTAGCGAGTTCAATGTTAGACGCCATCACGGCATAAAGGTGGGATTTCGGGTCGTGACAGACCGATCGGGTCGTTACAATAAAGATCCCAATATACTCCATAGTCCTAAAACTACAAAAGCAAACTTATATAAAAAATAATAAAAATAAACCAATTACTAGAAATAAGATGATATTGGAAGAAACTTTTTTTGTTTCAAGTAAAGACATCTATTTATGCTAAACTAATTAGTCAAATAGTTGACGAATCTAAGAAAGAGACTTTTTTAGTAAAAAATAAAATAAAATATTTACGCTAAAGTAATTAGCTAAATAGTCCTATGTTTTCTATAGTATTTAGTATGATTTACACTGAATTAAAGAAGAAGACGTTATAACAAATTCACTATTGATAATTTAAATTTTATGCGGTAAAATAAAGGGAAACTTACATAAATGTCCCAAATAAGTCTCAACTTACCAACCTCTAGCCATTAGTCATAGACTTATCAAAACTAACTAAGTACATATAAAAATTAAAAAACCAAATAAATAAGGTTGCAAAAATGTCCTTCCATATTTTAAGCTTGATTAGCAATATTAGACGCAAGACCGAAAGAAAATTTTATGGATGAGGTAGCAAATAAGGTAATGAAATCCAAAAAAAAAAAAATACAATATTTCAAAAATCTAAGAAAAAAGGAACTTTTTCAATGGGTATAATTGAATTTCATTGAAAGCATATAGATAAGTCAATGTACAAAATTTGAGGAAGATTGGAGGTGATTTGGACTTGTATTGTATCAAAATTCATAATTAAATCGAGTTCAAAAAATTCTTCTGCGACACATGTATCAAGCGTGTATCTCACACACAGGTATGCATGATACACAATTGATATAAATATGATACATATGTGATACACAAATGATACACAGTGCGATACACATATCATTTTTTTATATTCAGTTTGTCCTTCGAATATTCAATTCAAACCACCTCAAAACTTCACCAAATCATCCCAAAACTAAGATTCAAGCTCCTTAAGATGTACTCAATCTATTCTAATAATACTCACTCAAAAGAAAATAAAAAAATTGACCTTTTTTGCTACAAATAGCTAATTGGCTAATATTAGTAATATTGTAAGAATTTGCAAATTTTTATAATGAGCTACTTATAAATGGACATAACCGGTAGTTTCTCTAAAATAAATTAGCAACCACATAATAAAATGAAGCGAAACAATTAGAGGAAAATAAAATGATCAAAATTATGCGTCCTAGGTTTTTAGTAATACCAACATTATTCTTTAACCGTAATTTCTATTTATTAACAAAAAAGTGGACATTTCGGGTATGCTTATCGTGAAAACCTCAATGATTAGTGAATTTGGATTAGATTAGAAAATATTTTAAGTTTGCTCCACAAAGTAGAGTTAGAAACTTAGAATTGATACGCATAAATGCAATATTTAGAAGTCATTGGAGTTAAGTGTAGCAAAGTAAAACAAGGGTGGTTAAAACGTACACTTCTTTTCCATATAGGGTTTCCACCCAGTCGTCTTATATTCCTACTATTTAGAAGCGAGAATAAGGAGCTCTTCGTCGTCGTCATTTTAAGTGTAGTTACATTTATGCCCTTAGGTTTTCTTATTACCCGCATTTACTTGGGGACATTTATGTAAATTTATTTTATTCCTGGGCGGTGGTTGATCAGCCCTCCTTGATCCTTTGCTCCCCCTCTCTCTTACAATTTGTTGCTGTGACGACGTCAACCATGGTGTAACAGACATCAATGGAGATCAGCATGCGTGGGCACGAGTATTAGCATGGTGTAACTTGGTTAGAGTTATGTGTTCGATGACTGGACGACCGTGATTCTATTGAACAATTGTCTATTTTGATGGTAATTTATTTTTTAATACCGAAATTATTTAGCTTTGAGCATCTTCTGGGGTTTCAAATGCCATATTTTTTCTCTCGTTTTGAATATATAAATTGGCGTAATTTCACAAAAAACTAAGGTAAATTGGTGTAATTTTACTTTTTATTTCTCTCTCTCTCTTGGTGATTTATAGTCTTTCAGATAGTTAGCATCTCTGCTTATGATGTGTCCTCATTATCCAACATGTAATTCTCCAAATTTCATGTAAAGACCTCTTACGGTTAAAAGAATGACAATTTCTTAAAGAGATTTGCAAATTTCTTCGGTTTCAATCATTATTCAAAAGTACTTGCAGTGGTGCCTATTGCATTTGCAATTGATTTGTTTCCATATGCTGATTGTGTTTTTCTTTTAGTGCCTGCTATGGGAGGTCGAGAGGTGCTACATTATTAAGATGGCCCATAAAGTAAACGATTTTTTCTTAATACATTACTGTTGTATTCATTCTCAAATACAGAACTTCCTTCTTATTAACACTTGGATAACTGGTAAGATATCTGCTGTTTAATCTTTATTATGTCATGTTGGGTAACACTTCATTTAAATTATTTAGACATAGCAGTGATACTAAGTGTTTTGGAGACTTCAACCACTAGTAAGATTTTTGTTTATGCTCTCAAGTAACTGAGATAGGCCGTAACATCAATCAAATAGTAAGATTTCAAATTTATAGTAGTGGTAGTGAATATAGTAAGGAATATAGATATCAACAGAGTGTGAAGAAATTTCTTAGAGGGAGGAGTGAGAGACATTTAAAAATAACAAGTTCTCATGTTTAAAAGTGGAGATGAATACCCAATCCTTATAAGAAGTGACACCATTTTTCTTGTGTTCTCCTTCATTTCTGTGGAAAGAGTTCAAAATATATTACTATATGCAAGTACTTGATCACTTCAAATAAAGACGCATAATCAATTCAAAGTATTGGGGTGGCTCTACTTTAGAATCCCACTTCTTCTTAACTTCCTTATCGTTATACATATCTCTGACAAGTATTTTTGTTTGGGATGTAATTTAGGTTATATTCAAGTAATTATCCTTCTAATTTGAATGAGTTTATTTGATTTTACATAATGTACTATAACTTAAAAATGAGTCAAAACTTTCTATAACAATATCCCTATATAACAGCATTTCACTATAAAAGCCAAGCTTTTCCGGAACCAATTTTCATGTTATATTATACTTTATGTTCTCTATAACAACACTTTGCTACAACATCCAAAAATATTAGGAAAAAACGAGGTTGTTATTGAGAAGTTTGACTGTAGTTAATTTTTAGACGATCATTATTTTTGCTGTAACAGTTGATTAGTATAACTGATCATGTGATTGATGTGCCTCCAAAATAGAAGTACCGGGTACATTTTGTTTGTTTTTTCAAGTCTCGAAGAAGATATGGATTCAATTAGCTCACGAAAATGAAAATGAATAACATTCCTATTTCCTTGTTTAATGGCGGATCATATTGAAAACAGATAGTGATTTGTGATTGAGCTTTGACTTAGAAAATTGGATTTCAAAATAGCAGAAGATTTGTACTAAACTAAGCATCAAATGGCTAACAACCAAATGAATGCTTCACTGACTACTATGGTAACACATTCATGGACACTGAGAAATAAGATATTTTATTGTAGAAGTGACTACTTCCTTCAAAATAAGTTTCATGAGGCAGTTATTCCAAAAAGATATGGGCAATTTGGAAGAAAGTGTGACTATTGTGGTGCTCAACCAGAAGAGAACTTCCCAGCTCTATGGGAATTGAATTCAGACCAGCACTATATTTTTGGGAGGTGGTCAAGTCTAGCTGCAAAATATTCTAGGTCTGCATGATCTTATACTAGTGCAACTCTATTGCCTCCCCTACATAGTTCTGTTTGTAGTAGAAAATTTCAATAATTTTTGTTATTGAAATGTTTATATTTATCGATTTCTTAGACAGATTGTTATGCTATGCTTTTTGAGGTGGACTGCACAAGTATAAAGATGAAAAGAAGAAGATGCAGACAAATATTATAAAATGGGAGAATGTAATAGAGTTGATGATGAGACCAACTTTTTGTTGGAGGTTTAAACGGATGACTAAATTCCATTTCATTTCGAAATGAACTACATGACTCTCCTAACTGCATCATTTTCTTTAGATAAATGATTATTAGCTTCTAGAGTGGATTTTTCCTCGGCTCTATTTATTGTCGTGATTGTTGTCTTAGTCAACAAGATGGGAAACTTTATGGAAAACAACTTACAAACTGGGAGGATGATCCTCCAAGTGAATTGACTGGATCCCCAATAGTGTATAGTAGGATGCTTGGGAAAATTACTTACGTACTGCGACTTGCAAACCTACAGCGTGCCTGGTGAGTCACCATTAATGATTGACTTAGAAAGGTCAACGCCTTGGCTAGAAAAACGCAGTGAATAAATATTTGGTAAACGACATATTCTTTTTGAATGTAGAGGGACTTGGACCCTACAATTTGGAAAGTCCTGATTTTAGTAACAACATGTGGTTGGCAAGCAAGTTGCAGGCTTCTTTACCTTTTTTTTTTTTTGGTTTTCCACCCGGTATCCTTTACTTGTATTGAAGCCCGACTATATCCGGATTCGCACCGCGTAGGGCCCCATTCGGGAGGAAGCGTTCCCTACCAAAGAATTTTTCATACTCAGGGCTCGAACCCGAGACCTCTGGTTAAGGGAGGAACATTATCATCCACCGCACCACATCCTTTGGTGATGGCTTCTTTACCTAGCTGATTGTATTTGTAATAGTTTTTTCTGTATCCTTCCTAATAAATCCAATGTTCTCAAAGGGACGTGTTTGTAATAGTCTTGACTAAAATCGTAAATGCTTCGCTTGAATGTATTATTCATATTTGCATTATATGTTGCAAAGTTTATTGTGGTGTTTTTAAATTATTTTTATTTCTTGTGCATTTCGTGTGTTTGAATCAATCTGTTGACACTTCCTCAATGCTGTTTGATTGCTTTCTCTCTCAGCAAATGTTAATATTTTTACTATTTTTGCTGTCTCACTGACTTATTCTGAGCACTTCCTGCTAAAATTAAAATTGTTTTGAAAACTCTAAAAGTATATTTCTTCTTTTTCCAAATGGAGCACGCAAATTCTCGTCAGCCGTCAAAGAGAAGTACTGCATAAAGGGATTATTTAGAGATAATCTTGGTCTTAACAATGAGGAGGAGATATTTGAGCAAGAAGGTGGATATTTCAAGAGACCAACTGATGAAGTGACACAAGGAGCAGAATTGTTAAAGTTCATTGCCATCAAAAGACATCAACTACAACCACTCCTTCATCTAACCCTTCTTGCAGGGATCCGCTCGATTCCACCTACTGATACCAAACCACTTTAAAAGCGCAGTAAAAAGACGTACAAGCCAAGTCTTACAACTTATTTTCTCAAGAAGCTGGTGTCCCCTTGCTGAAGTAAGAAAAATGAGAAAGAGATCCAATATTTTCTATTGTTGTTAGGTTCATCGCCGTTACACTGGAAGTTTTGATATTTTATGTTTTTTTTTTTCCTCTTAGTGGAATCAGCCACTAATGCTTCCCCTGACATTGCGTCAATGCAGGATACTTCGTGCACTAAGTTGCCTTTTGTCTGCTTTATGTTTTTGGGTCGTGCTGATTGAACTTTTTGGAGATTCCAAATCAAAATGGTACATGGATTGGTAGTATCTTTTCATAGATGCGCAACTTTGGAGAATAAGAATTTTCTTATGCGAGAATTAGGTACATGTCACATATTTAAACCTGGCCATAGGCAAAAGCCTCGTATTAAAGTGTATACGAGGGTGATACTCAGACATTATAGTAATCTATGACAAGTATCTCTGAAATTGGGATGTAAGTTTAGATTATATTCATTTGGTATTTCACTTGAAATCATACATATTTTTTTTCTTATAGTGTTAGAGATTTTATGGACACGTAATTATACTTCTAATTTGACTGTACTCCAGTTAATTTGATTTTTTATATATGTTTACATGTATTACAATAATATTAACTTAGAAAATGATATTGTAATATTCTTAAGATGATCATTATTTTTGCTATAATATTTTATTAGTACAATTGACTATGGGATTGAAGTGCCTCCAAAAAAGTAGTAGTAAGATTTTTTTGGTTGGTTGTTTTAAGTCTAAAAAAGATATGGATCCGGTTAGATCATATAAATAAAAGGGAAAAAGAATCATATTCCTTGTTTAATGCTGGATCATATCGAAAATAGATATTGATTGGTGATTGAGCTCTTTGACGTACACAAATGGATATCAAAATAGTAGAAGATTAATACTATTGTGGTACTCGGCCAGGAGAGGATTTGTCAGCTCTATGAGAAATGAATTCAGACCAGCATCATACTTTTGGGAGGCATGAATCATGTCTAGCTGCAGAAAACTCGAGGTACACATGATCTTTTACAAGTATAATATCTATTGCCTTAAACTCCTTTATTATTGAAATGTTTATACTGGTGTCAGTAATTTCATAGACATACCATTATACTATGTTTTTTGAGTTGGACTATTTTTATGAGTATAGAGATGAAAAGAAGATGCAAAATCTCTTTATAAAAAGGAGAACACAGTTATTGGTTTTTTTGGTTATGTGGGGTAGACCAGAGAAATAGATGTATAGATAAGTTTACAAGTTGCTTCAAGTATTTTCTTGGTTTCTTCAACTAGTGTGCAAATTCTTGGAAGCCAACTCAAATTTTGGATGAGCAAAGATAGGAAGGTATAGATTCAACTTGCAACATCAAGTTCTCTGTCTTGTTCCTCTCTATTCCATATTATTTTAACTGTTTAAAGGTCAAAACTTTGTCGAACAAATATTTTAATATCGTAAAATTTATGCTAATTCGCAAGGATTTCGTTGTTTTTATGTTCATCTTTCACTGTAAGCCCGACTTGTAACCATCTCAGTAAACGAAGGTCAAATACAATTATGATATATGTTCCCACTGCAAAATTTTGAATTTTTTTGGAAAATGTACTTCCTAGGGTCTTCACTGGTTTGATTGTTGGTGCCATGCTTCCCTATTTGTTCTCTGCCATGGCCATGAAAAGAGTTCATTCTTTTGAAACGGATATTCTTGGTTCTTATAGATGAGTGGCCAAAGAGAGTATTAATGATTCAATAGATCTTTCTATTGAAGTAGTTTAGATAGACGATGGTGTATTTGTGTTTGTTGTTCTTGTGTAGGCTTTCAATTGTAATAAGTATTAAATATGAGTTTTTTCTAATTAGTAAAACAATTTCTATCTTGCGCTTTGATAACATAGTTTGAATTTCTCACAAGATCTCTTCATTAAGCTAATAGTACACTATGAAAAAAATCACTAAAAATTGCTAACTTAATAGGTTTGGGCCGGGGCTCAGCACGGCTATTTCTCACTAGAATATATAGATAGCTCAGTAGCCTATTATTAGAGGGAAAATAAACGAGTTGGATGAAGGGGTGTTTAAGGGAGCTCGTGGAGTGGGTGGAATGGTAAGATATTATATTTATGTTAGAATCATAATAATTGAAATCTTGCCAATGTCATCCATTCCTATGGGTTCCAATAATTTCTCTCTCCTTTTTCTCCATTTGCCGAATCAGTTGCATATTGGGTTTCTTTTGTATGATTTCTTAGATCTCTTATCTTGTTGAAATTCTCTTTACGTGCTTTTATGGATATGTTGATTTTTTATTATAGTCTTTTACGGCTCTATATTTCCGACTTAAATATATGTATTTAAACTTTGCAAGTATATTTGATAGTTAATTTAGGTCTCTGAATATTTGCTGAAAGGAGATGCTGATGTTGATGCTGTATGATTAGTTGAGATTTGAGTTGTAGATCTGGTTTTATTTGAGAATTTTGCACGACTGACAGAAACTGTATGTTCATAATTTTTTTGAGAATAATATTAGCTGTGATTACCAAAAGAGAAAGAAAGATTTGTGCATTAGTTAAGGGACTGAAACTTATATTATAAGCTCACCTCCTATTTTTCAAATAAATCCCTATAAAGCACGACGTACAACCAGTTTATGCAACAAAACTTTTATTTATGGTAGAGATTTGAAGAAAATCAAATATTAAAGAGCAAAGAATCAATCGTTGTCCTTGAATTATTAGTTGGAATCAAATGGCATTAGTGTTGAGCTTCTAATGCTAAATTTATACCATTTTGCATAATTAAATTTGACCCTTGCGTAATGTTAAGTAAAGACATCTTCTATATTTAGATTACGATTGGAATAACATGTGAACCAGAATTCAATTTTCTAAGGAATTCAAAGTAATAGATAAGAATACAAAAAAAAAGAAAAAGAAGAATCATGTGCATACGTTACGAATTACAAAATAGTAACAGATAACTCTCATTTAAAGATACATTATTTCCTCTCTTAGAGCTCTTCTCAACAAAGAAGTCATTAGTTTTTCAAACACTCAAATGAAAAAAAGATAAGGATAAAAGGTCTATGAATAATTAATATTAACTACATTTGAAATGATTGCCAAACATTAAAAAACGATCAAAAAGTGGCCAGCATGCGCCATTTTTATAATTTTTGGGTGTGTATTTTGTGGATTTAGCTTTGGACTGTTTTTCTTTCATTTCTTTGTGTTCTTCTCCCATTTAGTTCTTGTTTGACCTAAAAATGTGAACCTTTGGTTTAACTAATTAATTTAATATTTAAGAGGTTAAACCTAGTTAAAGTAAATAATTTTAAATCTATAATCAATCTACGTGGATGATGCAGTGCTATTTTGGCAAAAACATGGGCGAGCTTCGTGTACTTGTGTGCTATTGGAGGAATTTACACGTTTTTCGGGATGGTAATGCAGTCCCAGTCTATCAGTCTATCTAGTCCCGATGTTGGTCGACCTAGAGAAGTATTGAGAGGTCGGGCAATGAATTGATCGACTTGTATCCTCACCTGTTCGTACTTTAGCTTGAATGTCCTCCTTGTCGCCTCATTAAAAACCTTCGCAAGAAAATCCAATCAGGACAAAACTCAGGTTGGGGAAAAAGAGTACGTCTCGGAGAACATTTTTCCATAGAAGTTAAATTACACCATAACAAACCCTTCAGAATGGATGGTATCCCCGGAATTTGATCAAATCGGGAGTTATACGTTTCTTCCTTATTGTCATTTTCTTATATCTTTTTCTCCCCCGGTTCAATTCGTCTCTTGAGCTCCTCCCGTATTTTCATAATAGCGGGGTCAGTCCCCGACTCATTCACGTTTGACCTCTCCGGTACTGGTTCGGCCCTACGAACAACTTCTAATGAGGGCTTGGGTTCGGCTCTGCTTGGTGTGTGGTTCTGATTTTGGAGTTGCGCTATGGAAGCTTGTTGAGCCTGCAACATTTCAAATATTAATCGAAGGCTGACTCCGCCGTCTTCTCCGCCCTATGCATTCTGACCGGCTTATCGAGCATCTCTGCAGACGCTATTTTGGGGATCGATGCTAGATTTGTATTCAGAGCAACATGGGAACTGACATCGATGGGGTCTGCAGCCGGTACTCCCTCGAGGTCAGCTTGAGGTACTTCGATTCCTGGAGCTGCTATGTTATCGTTTTCCACATGAAAACCAAGGCCATTATCCGCGTGTGTGAGTACTGTTTGAGAGTCGACATGCTGATCCTGAATCAAAAACACTTACAAGAACAAGCGTAAACCAGTGTATGTTCCGAGAATTAGTACAAAGCAATCACTATTATCCTTAGCTCCAAGGTGGGCGCCAAACTGTTTACCCTTAAAATCGGATAACAATTAAATTTATAAGTGGTTTTAAGGATATGTGATTTCACCTAGCACAAATTGATGAATACGATAATTAATGTTAATAATTGACTGAAAAATAAATCAAACCAATATAAGAATGCGATTTGGCCCTCGAGCTAGATCGCCCTCGAACCGGCTAAGAATATATTTAAGAAATATGAGCTGAACTAAAGAGCAAGAGATTTTAAGAGAGAAAAGAGTATAGCATTGCTTTGTTATGCTATAATTAGATGATTACAAATGATTAGAACCCCCCTTATATAGTAGATGAATTCTACTTATGATACAATTCTAAATACGGAAGGAAATCTCATGGTTGGCTGAATAACCGTTCTTGATTTGATTCGTGCCGAGATTTTCGCCACGGTCCTCGCCTGTTCGCGGATATCTCAGCTTTCCGTTAGCAAGCTATCTTCGGTCTTGCTCGATGTCTATCCAGTTTGGTCTCGATCCTTACTGGTCTCGATCTCGATCGGTGCTTTGAATCCCGAGCTTGGTACCGCACATTCATATCTCGGTCTAATATAACATGGGGCCGATCCTCGGCCCACCATCCTTCTCTCGGTTAATGTCACGACCCAAATTTCCCACCGTCGGGACCGTGATGGCACCTAACATTGATCCCGCTAGGCAAGCCAACGTTACTGATTAATTACCTTATTCCTTCACCTCTAAAAGTTTACTAGACTTTATAATAAAATTACGGAATTTAGAATATACTTCAATAAAACGATTCATCAGTTAGATATAATACTAATACGAAATCCAGAACCAAAAAACTCCTAGAATAGGTGTCACAATCTCATGGACTGTCTATGAATACTACAAATAGAAGTCAGAACAAAATACAAATACACATATGTCTCAGAAGTAAGCAAGAACAGAATGGAAATGAAATAGGAGGGGACGCCAAGGCCTGCGGACGTCTGCAGAACTACCTCGGAATTCTCCGTTGGACTGAAGGCAGCAACCCTGATCTAAGGTCCGAAGAATCCAGTACCGAGATTTACAAAAAAGTGCAGAGTGTAGCATCAGTACAACTGACCCCATGTACTGAGTGTCGAGCCTAACCTCGGCGAAGTAGTGACGAGGCTAGGACACGACAACCAAAATCAACTTGTGCAGTTTAATAGAATACGGAGAAAATAATACAACTAGGAATAAGCAACTAATCATAAAGGAAAGGGGAACATGCTGAGGGGAGGAAATATAAAATAATGGAAATAACGAGATAAGGCACAAATTAGATATCTTTTTAAGCAACAGAAATAGTAATACAAAACAAGTGCACGGCATCACCCTTCGTGCTTTTACTCTCGTCCTCACCATCATAATCAATATATTCAGCACGGCATCACCCTTCGTGCTTTTACCTCACATAATCATGGCACGACATTATCCTTCGTGCATTATCACTCATATCATGGCACGACATCACCTTTCGTTCTTTTACAATCACAATATCGGCACGGCATCACCCTTCGTGCATTAAAATTCACTCACAATCTCACACACGACATCACCCTTCGTGATTTCTCACTCTTCCTTACCCAAACACATCAAATGACAGCAATCCAACAAGGAATAACAGAGAAAACAAAATTAAAACAATAATGTCCCGGCTAGGGAGCCAACAGTGGAATCAATACCATCCCGGCAAGGGAAAAACAACTATAACCAATCTCACTTAGTGCATAAGTTCACATAAACATCTTCAAATGAAACCAATACTCAAGACAGCTCAATATCAAGAAATTTTCACCAACATGGATAGCTATAAAGTGAAACTCAAGTATTACTTAACGAAAAACCACATAAATCACAATATTCGACTCACAGGCATACTTGACACCAACGTATAAGTACTCGTCACCTCACATATACGTTGAACATGATACTTACACATATTAAATAGGACACAACACCTATTCCCTCAAGGTAAGATTAAGCCAAACACTTACCTCGCATTCCACGACTAACTCAAGCTTCAATTACTGCTTTACCCTTAGAATTCGCCTCCAATTCAATTGTATCTAGACATAATTAGCTTAATAATATCAATAAATGCTAAATAATTCAACCCTAATGCTTAATTATGAATTTTCTATCATTCTTCCTAAAAAGTCAAAAATCGACTCTGGGCTCGCTTGGTCAAAACTCGAGGTTCGGACCAAAATCCGATCACCCATTCACTTACGATCCCCAATATGTAATTAGTTTCGAAATCCGACCTCAAAACAAGGTCTAAATTCCAATTTTTCACGACCCGAATTTCCCACCATCAGTAACGTGATGGCGCCTAACGTTGAATCCGCTAGGCAAGCCAACGTGAATATCTAATTTACCTTATTCCTTTATCATTATCTAATAATATGTGAAATACAACACTTAACATAAATAAAAGTACAAAATGAAGCAAGGTATATAAACTCAATTTAATGCCTTCACAAAATTTACAAAAACAAATCCCAGAATTTTGGAGTCACAAACTCACAGACTGTCTATGAATAGTACATATAACGGTCTGAATAAAATAAGTATATCACTTTCTGAAATAACTAGAATAGAATGCAAAAAAGAAGTAGGACGGGACGCCAAGGCATGCGGACGTCTGCAGGATTACCTCAAGGTCTCCACTGGACTGAAGGCAGCAACCTCGATCTATGGTCTGTAGGGTCCTACACCGGGATCTGCACGAAAGTGCAGATTGTAGCATCACTACAACTGAACCCATGTACTGAGTAAGTGCCGAGCCTAACCTCGGTGAAGTAGTGCCGAGGCTAGGAAATGACAACCAAAGTCAACCTGTGCAGTTTAATAGTATACGGAGAAAAATAATACAACGAGAAATAAACAGTTAACCATAAGGGAGAAGGGGAACATGCTGAGGGGAGGAAATATCAAATAATAGAAATAACGAGGTAAGGCACAATTTAGATATCAATTTAAGAAATGGAATAGTAATACGAAAGTAAGTGCACGACATCACCCTTCGTGTTTTTACTCTCGACCTCACCATTAGAATCAATATATTCGGCATGACATCACCCTTCGTGCTTTTACCTCACAATATCATGGCACGACATTATCCTTCGTGCATTATCTCTCATATCATGGAACGGCATCACCCTTCGTGCTTTTATAACCCCAATATCGGCACAACATCACCCTTGGTGCATTAACATTCATTCAAAATCTCACTCACGACATCACCCTTCGTGCTTTTACACTCTTCCTCACCCAAACACATTAAATGATAGCAATCCAATAAGGAACAATAGAGGAGTAAACAGAAATAAAACCATCACGTCCCGGCAAGAGAGTCAACGGTAGAATTAATA
This sequence comes from Nicotiana paniculata, assembly GCA_005239505.1. Taxonomy (NCBI): domain Eukaryota; kingdom Viridiplantae; phylum Streptophyta; class Magnoliopsida; order Solanales; family Solanaceae; genus Nicotiana; species Nicotiana paniculata. The sequence goes on from ML315004.1 coordinate 114,003, forward strand.
CCATCCCGGCAGGGGAAAAACAGCTATATCAAATCTCACTTAGTACATAACTTCACATAAAAATCTGCAACTGAAATAATACTCAACACTTATTCAATATCAAGGAATTTCCACCAACCTGGATAACTATAAAGTGAAACTCAAATATTACTTACGAAAATCACATAAATCACAATATTCGACTCACGGGCATACTTGACACCAACGTATAGGTACTCGTCACCTCACATATACGTTGAACATGATACTTACACATATCAAATAGGACACAACACCTATTCCCTCAAGCTAATATTAAGCCAAACACATACCTCAAATTTCACGGCCAAACTCAAGCTTCGATTACCGCTTTCCCTTTTGAATTTGACTCCAATTCACTTGTATCTAGACATGTTCAACTCAATAACATTAATAAATGCCAAACAATTCCATCCCAACGCTTAATATAGGTTTTACATCATTCTTCCCAAAAAGTCAAAAACCGACCTCGGGCCCGCTTGGTGAAAACACGAGGTTCGGACCAAAATTCGATCACCCATTCACTCACGAGCTCGAATATGTAATTAGTTTCGGAATCCGACCCCAAATCGAGGTCTAAATTCCCAAATTTGTAAAATCCCTAATTCTCCTAAAACCCCTAATTTCTACCCTTAAAGAACAAGATTTAGGCCTAGAAATCTAATGGGTGTTAATGGAAAATGAAGAAAATGAGACTAGAAAAACGAACCTATGATTTGGTGATGAAAGCCCTCTTCGAAAATCGCCCAAGGTCGGATTCTATGGAAGAAAATATGAAAATGGGGTCTATTCCCGTTTGTTTACTATTTTTAAAAAGACTGGGCAACATATAGCCTATGCGTTCGCGACCAGGGAAGTGCGTTCGCATAGTCTTGACTTCACTGGCCTATGCGTTTGCGAGCCACGAGTTGCGTTCGCACAGGGTAAAGACTACCCAACCCCTAGCTCCCCCCTATGGCAATGCGTTCGCACTAGTTCAACCGCGTTTACATAGGCCAGCCCTTTCTATGCTATGCGTTCGCGAATGGGCCCCTGCGATCGCATAGAGCAAGCCCAGACCCTTCCCCATTTGGTCAACGCGTTCGCATGGGTTACCATGCGTTCGCATAGGGTAAAAACCCAGACACCAGCAAACAACAAAAACATCAGATTTTTCTAAGTCCAAACCACTCCAACACCTATCCGAAACTGACCCGAGCCCTCGGGGCTCCAAACCAAACATGTACACCACCTCAGAAACATCCTACGGACTTACTTGTGCGATCAAATCGCCAAAATAACATCTTAAACAACGAATTTAGCATTGAAATCAAAGAAAAATCTTAAAACTTTCAAAGTATCAAATTTCACAACTACGGGTCCGAATCACGTCAAACGACTTCCGTTTCTTACTAAATTTTATAAACATATCATAATTATCATATTGAACCTATGCCGGGATCCGGAACCAAAATACGGGCCCGATACCATAAATTTTAAATATAATCAAATTCCTAAAAACACTTATATTTTTAGAAAAACAATTTCTTTCAGAAATTCATTTCTCGGGCTTGGGACCTCGGAATTCGATTCCGGGCATACGCCCAAGTCCCATATTTTCCTACGGACCCTCCGAGACCGTTGAATCAGGGGTCCAGATCCGTTTACCCAACATGTTGACCAAAGTCAACTTAAATCAAAATTGTAAGGCAAAAACTAGCAGTTTCTCAGTTTTTCATATTAAAGCTTCCCGGCTATACGCCCGGGTTGCGCACGTAAAATGAGGTGAGATAAAAGGAGGTCTAAAACAACCGTTCGTCATCGAACGGACATAGAAAAGTAGTTGAATTAGGGAAAAGATGGGGATAACGGCTCCGATATCGGACTCGGACTCCCAGGTAGCTGCCTCGGCAGGCTGACCCCTCCACTAAACATGAACCGAAGGATAACTCTTCGATCTCGACTGACAAATCTGCCGGTCTAATATGGCTACCGGCTCCTCCTCATAGGTCAAATCCTTGTCCAACTGGACATTGCTAAAGCCTAACACATGGGATGGATAGTCGTGATACTTCCTAAGCATAGATACATGAAACACTGGATGCACATATGATAAATTCGGTGGCAACGCAAGTCTGTAGGCCACCTCTCCCACTCTATCAAGAATCTCAAATGGATTAATGAGTCTAGGGCTTAAATTTCCCTTCTTCCCAAATCTCATCATGCTCTACATGGGCGTCACCCGAAGAAATACCCGCTCCCCAACCATGAATTCCAAATCACGAACCCTGCGATCGGTATAACTCTTCTGCCTAGACTGAGCTGTACGAAGTCTATCCTGAATGATCTTAACCTTATCCAAGGCATCCTACACTAACTCCGTACCAAGCAACCAAGCCTCTCCTGACTCAAACCACCCAACCGGCGACCGACACCGCCTACCATATAATGCCTCATAAAGAGCCATCTGAATGCTCGAATTATAGTTGTTGTTTTAGGCAAACTCAGCTAATGGCAAAAACTGGTCCCAAGAGCCTCCAAAGTCAATGAAACAGGCTCGTAGCATATCCTCCTAAATTTGAATAGTACGCTCGTACTGTCCGTCCGTCTGAGGATGAAATATTGTGCTCAACTCAACCCTCGTGCCCAACTCACGCTGAACTGCCCTCCAGAAATGTGAGGTAAACTGCGTACCTCGATCAGAAATAATAGACACGGGTACACCATGAAGGCGAATAATCTCCCTAATGTAGATCTCTGTCAATCTATCCGAAGAATAGGAAACTGCCACAGGAATGAAATGTGTTGACTTGGTCAGCCTATCCACAATAACCCATACTGCATCGAACTTCTTCTAAGTCCGTGGGAGTACAACAACGAAATCCATGGTGATACGCTCCCACTTGTACTCAAGAATCTCAATCTGCTACATCAATCAACCAGATCTCTGATGCTCGTACTTTCCCTGCTGACAATTCAAGCACCGAGCTACGTATGCCACAATATCCTTCTTCATCCTCCTCCACCAATAATGTTGCCGCAATCCTGGTACATCTTTGCGGCGCCCGGGTGGATAGAATACCGGGAACTATGGGCCTCCTATAATATCAACTCACGAAGTCCATCCACATTGGGTACACAAATACGACCCTGCATCCGTAAAACTCCATCATCACCAACTATAATCTGCTTGGCATCACCGTGCCGAATCGTATCCCTAAGGACACACAAATGAGGATCATCATACTGCCAGTCTCGAATACGATCAAATACTGAGGAACGAGCAGCTATATAAGCTAGAACACGACAGGGCTCAGAAATATCCAATCTCATGAACCGATTGGCTAAAGCCTAAACATCAAAAGCAGGCGGTATCTCTCTGACCAGAATATAAGCAAGACTACCCATGTTGGCTAACTTCCTACTCAAAGCGTCGGCCACCACATTGGCCTTCCCCGGATGATATATGATGGTGATGTCATAGTCTTTCAACAGCTCCAACCATCTCCTCTGCGTCAAATTCAACTCCTTCTTCTTGAACAAGTATTGAAAACTCTTGTGATCCGTGAACACCTCACAAGACACGCCATATAAATAATGCCTCCAAATCTTCACCGCGTGAACAATGGCTACTAACTCCAAATCATGAACTGGATAATTCTTCTCGTGGATATTCAACTGACGTGAATCATATGAAATAACCTTTCCATCCTGCATCAACACTGCACCAAGTCCAACCTGAGATGCATCACAATACACAGTATATGGCCCTAAACCTGTGGGAAAAAACAACACCGGTGCCGTGGTCAAGTCTATCTAGAGCTTTTGAAAGGTTGCTCACACTCATCTGACCACCTGAACTGGAAGCCCTTCTGATTCAACCTGGTCATCAGGGCTTCTATAGAGGAAAAACCTTCAACAAACCAACGATAGTAACCTGCTAAGCCTATGAAACTCCGAATCTCTATAGTTGACGTGGGTCTAGACCAATCCTTGACTGCTGAAATTTTCTTGGGATCCACCTGGATACCCTCTGCTGATACAACATGACCCAAGAATACAATTGAGCTCAACCATAACTCATACTTAGAAAACTTGGCATACAACTGACTGTCCCTCATAATCTGAAGAACGACTCGAAGGTGTTGCTCATGCTCCTCCCGGCTGTGGGAATAGATCAGAATATTATCAATGAAGACAATCATGAAGGAATCCAAATAAGGCACGAACACTTGGTTCATCAAGTCCATAAAAGCAGCTGGGGCATTTGTCCACCCGAATGACATCACTAAGAACTCATAATGCCCATACCGAGTGCGGAAAGCTGTCTTAGGGACATCAGATGCCTTAATCCTCAACTGATGGTAGCCAAATCTCAAATCGATATTCGAAAATACCTTGGTACCCTGAAGCTAATCAAATAAATCATCAATTTGCGGCAATGGATACTTTCTTGATGGTAACCTTTTTCAATTGCCGATAATATATAAACAGCCTCATTGACCCATCATTTTTCTTAACAAACAACATTGGCGCACCCCAAGGTGAGACACTAGGCTTAATTAAGATTTTATCAAGCAAATCCTGCAACTGTTCTTTCAACTCCTTCAACTCTGGCGGGGCCATACGATATGGCGGAATAGAAATGGGCTGAGTGCCCGGAGAAAAATCAATGAAAAAGTCAATATCCCTATCGGGTGGAATACCCGACAGGTCTGCAGGAAACACCACTGGAAACTCACGGACAACGGGCACAGACTCCATAGAAGGAACCGCGACACTAGAATCATTAACATAGGCCAAACATCCCTTCTCAACCATGCGACGAGCCTTCATATATGAGATAAACCTGATGGAAGAATGACCAGGAGTCCCCCTCCACTCCAGTCGAGGAAAACCCGGCAATGCTAATGTCACGGTCTTGACATGACAGTCCAGTATGGCATGATAAGCTGACAACCAGTCCATCCCCAAAATAACATCAAAATCTACCATATCCAGGAGCAGAAGATCACTAGTCTCAAGACCACCAATAACCACTACATGTGAACGGTAGACACGATCTACTATAATAAAATCACCCACCGATGTAGACACATATACAGGATTACTCAGAGAATCACGAGGCATAACCAAATAAGGATCAAAATAAGATGACACATAAGAATATGAGGACCCTGGATCAAATAAAACTGAAGCATCTCTGCTGCAAACTGAAACCATACATGTGATAACTGCATCGGAGGCCTCAACCTCAGGTCTGGCTGGAATAACATAACATCGGGGCTGGGCCCAACCAGTCTGAACTACATCCCTGGGACGGCCTCTTACTGGCTGACCTCTACCTCTAGCGGCCTGGCCTCCACCTCTAACGGCTTGTCCTCCACCTCTAAAACCTCGACCCCCACCTCTAGCTGGTTGAGCGGACGGTGGAACATCTGGTACGAGAACCATGGCACGAGAACCCTGGTGCTGAGAACTGCTCGAGGCTCGAGGCCAAAATCTAGCAATGTGCCTCTTATCACCAAAAGTATAACAATCCCTCGGCTGCTGACATTGAAACTGACCCTCACGACCTTAGTAACCACCCTGAAAACCCTGAATCTGCTGTGCACTGATAGGAGCTGATAGTGCACTGAAAGGCAACTGATCAGAATACTGCATATGAAAACCATGGCCACCTGAGGCACTACGAGAAACCTGAAGTGCCAAATGAAACGACCTAGGAGGATGGCCCCTACCAAAAGAATCCCTGCCTCCACATGAGGCGCCACTGAACCTGCCAAAATGATGAGGTCTCTTGTCAGACCCCTGACCACCCCTGCAACAAAACCATCTCAACTCGTCTGGCCACATTGGCTGCATCCTGGAAAGAAATCTTACTCCCGGTCTCCTTGGCCATCTGCAATCTGATCGGCTGAGCTAGTCCCTCAATAAATATCCTCACCCTCTCTCTCTCGGTGGGAATTATCATAATAGCTTGCCGGGCCAAGGTAACAAATCTGGTCTCGTACTAAGTGACGGTCATAGAGCCCTGCTGGAGACGCTCAAACTGCCTCCGTAGATCCTCTCTCTGAGTGATAGGAAGAAAATTCTCCAGAAATAGCTGAGTGAACTGGGCCCAAGTCAAGGCCGGTGATCCAACTGGTCAGGCCAAACAATAATCTCTCCACCAAGTCTTCGCGGGACCTGATAGACGAAAGGTAGCAAAGTCGACCCCATTGGTCTCCACTATCCCCATGTTATGTAGAACCTCATGGCAGCTATCCCAATAGTCCTGGGATTCCTTTGAAGATGCATCGCTATAAGTATTATTGAAAATCTTGGTGAACCTGTCCAACCTCCACAAAGCATCAACAGACATAACTGCTCCATCACCAGTCTGAGCCATAATACCCAACTGAACTACCCCAGCTGGCTGAGCTACTGGAGTATGAAACTGAGGAGCCAACTTCTCCGGAGTGCGAGTAGCGGGAGTCTGGGCTCCTTCCCCAGCTTGAGAGACGGCTGGTGCTGTAGGAAGCAAACTTTCCTCAGCGACACTCTCCATAAGGCCCACTAGATGGACCAGAGCATCCTGGAGTACTGGGGTGGCAATGAACCCCTCGGGAACCTGAGCTGGTCCAACCGGCACTGTCTGGGCAGGAACCTCATCAGCAAACTCTACCTGAGGCTCCGCCACTGGGGCTGCTGCTCTGGGCTGAGCTCTGCCCCTGCCTCGGCCCCTAGCACGGCCTCGGCCTCGTCCTCGGACCCTTGTAGGAGCTGCAACTGGAGACTCGAGATGCTGATCAGTGGATGAATAAGCACGTGTTCTCTCCATCTGCGAGAGAATAGAGCAGAAATTCAGTTAGTTTTGAGACATCACACGACAATGAACAATAGATGTGAAGTCATTCCTAAACTCTGTAGCCTCTGGGGGATAAGCACAGACGTCTCTATACGGATCCCTCAGACTCTACTAAGTATGTCTGTGATTTTGTGAGACCTAAGCAACCTAGTGCTCTGATACCAACTTCTCACGACCCGAATTTTCCACCGTCGGGACCGTGATGGCGCCTAACGTTGAACCCGCTAGGCAAGCCAACGTGAATATCTATCCTTTATCATTATCTAATAATATGTGAAATACAACACTTAACATAAATAAAAGAACAAAATGAAGCAAGGTATATAAACTCAATTTAATACCGTTACGAAAATTCACAAAAACCAATCCCAGAATTTTGGAATCACAAATTCACGGACTGTCTATGAATAATACATATAACAGTCTGAATTAAATAAGTACATCTGTTTCTGAAATAACTAGAAAAAATGCAAAAAAAGAAGTAGGAGGGGATGCCAAGGCTTGCGGACATCTGCAGGACTACCTCAGGGTCTCCACTGGACTGAAGGCAGCAACCTTGATCTATGGTCCATAGGGTCCTACACTGGGATCTGCACGAAAGTGCAGAGTGTAGCATCAGTACAACCGATCCCATGTACTGAGTAAGTGCCGAGTCTAACCTCAGCGAAGTAGTGACGAGGCAAGGACATGACAACCGAAGTTAATCTGTGCAGTTTAATAGTATACGGAGAAAAATAATACAACGAGAAATAAACAGTTAAGCATAAGGGGAAAGGGGAACATGCTGAGGGGAGGAAATACCAAATAATGGAAATAATGAGGTAAGGCACAATTTAGATATAAATTTAAGCAACGGAATAGTAATACGAAAACAAGTGTACGGCATCACCCTTCGTGCTTTTACACTCTTCCTCACCCAAACACATTAAATGATAGCAATCCAATAAGGAACAATAGCGGAGTAAACAGAAATAAAACCATCATGTCCCCGCAAGGGAGTCAACGGTAGAATTAATACCATCCCGGCAGGGGAAAAACAACTATATCAAATCTCACTTAGTACATAACTTCACATAAAAATCTGCAACTGAAAATAATACTCAACACTTATTAAATATCAAGGAATTTCCACCAACATGGATAACTATAAAGTGAAACTCAAATATTACTTATGAAAATCACATAAATCTCAATATTCGACTCACGGGCATACTTGACACCAACGTATAGGTACTTGTCACTCCTATATATGTTGAACATGATACTTACACATAGAAAATAGGACACAACACCTATTCCCTCAAGCTAAGGTTAAGTCAAACACTTACCTCAAATTCCACGACCAAACTCAAGCCTCGATTACTGCTTTCCCTTTTTAATTTGACTTCAATTCACTTGTATCTAGACATATTCAACTCAATAACATCAATAAATTCCAAACAATTTCATCCCAACGCTTAATTATAGGTTTTACATCATTCTTCCCGAAAAGTCAAAAATTGACCCCGGGCCCGCTTTGTCAAAACACAAGGCTTAGACCAAACCCGATCACCCATTCACCCAGGATCCCGAATATGTAATTAGTTTCGGAATCTAACCCCAAATCGAGGTCCAAATTCCCATATTTTTAAAATCCCTAATTCTCCTAAAACCCCTAATTTCTACCCTTGAATAACAAGATTTAGGCCTAGAAATCTAATGCGTGTTAATGGAAAATGAAGAAAATGAGATTAGAAACACAAACAAATGATTTGCTGATGAAATCCCTCTTCAAAAATCGCCCAAGGTCGGATTCTATGGAAGAAAATATGAAAATGGGGTCTATTCCCGTTTATTTAATGTTTTAAAAAGACTGGGCAAAATATAGCCTATGCGTTCGCGATCAAGGCAGTGCGTTCGCGTAAGCTTGACTTCACTGGCCAATGCGTTTGTGAGCCACGATCCACGAGCCGTGTACGCACAGGGTAAAGACTACCCAACCCCTAGCTCCCCCCCTAAGGCAATTTGTTCTCACTAGTTCAACTGCGTCCACATAGGCCAGCCCTTGCCAGACTATGTGTTCGCGAATGGGCCCCTGCGATCGCATAAGGTAAACCCAGCCCCTTCCCCATTTGTTCAATGCGTCTGCATGGGTTACCATGCGTTCGCATAGGGTAAAAACCCAGACACCAGCAAACATCAAAAATATCAGATTTTTCTAAGTCCAAACCACTCCGACACCTATCTGAAACTCACCCGAGCCATCGAGGCTCTAAACCAAACATGTACACCACCTCAAAAAATCCTACGGACTTAGTCGTGTGATCAAATCGCCAAAATAACATGTTAGACAACGAATTTAGCATAGAAATCAAAGAAAAATCTCAAAACTTTGAAAGTATTAAATTTCACAACTATGGGTCCGAATCATGTCAAACGATTTCTGTTTCTTACCAATTTTACAGACATATCATAATTATCATATTGAATCTGTAGCGGGCTCCGGAACAAAAATACGGGCCCGATACCATAAATTTCAAATATAATCAAATTCCTAAAAACTCTTATATTTTCAGAAAAGTAATTTCTTTCAAAAATTCATTTCCTGGGTTTGGGACCTCGGAATTCAATTCCGGGCATATGCCCAAGTCCCATATTTTTCTACGGATCCTCCGGGACCATCGAATCACGGGTCCGGGTCCGTTTATCCAAAATATTGACCGAAGTCAACTTAAATCAAAATCTTAAGGCAAAAACTAGCATTTTCTCAATTTTTCATATTAAAGCTTCCCGATTATACGCTCGGGCTGTGCACGCAAAACGAGGATTCTTGATGATAATAAAGCTTCCCGATTTCAAGGCCTCGGAACACCATTTTGACTTATGAAAACAAGGGATGACCTTTTGGGTCATCACACAATTATTCAAAAAATCCTAACTCTACCAAAATCCCCAATTTTCTACCCTTAAAACCCTAGGATTCTTGATGATAATTGATGAAAAATATTAGGAAGTTGAAGGAAATAAGTTAGTGGACACTTACCTATGATTTAGGAAGAAAATCTCTTGAGAAAATCGCCCTTGGTCTTCTATTTTTGTGAAGAAGTGAAAATGAAATCTGATGAAGCTCTAACTTAAACACACTGCCTGACCCCCGCACCTGCGGTGCTTGGGTCGCACCTGCGAAAATGGGCAAGGTGACTGTGGGCCGCACCTGCGGAGGTGTATCTGCTTCTGTGGAATTTTTGTCGCACCTGCGGAAAGGGGGTTGGCTTGGCTGGACCGCACCTGCGGCTGAAGGTCCGCACCTGCGGCCCTAGGCTCGCAGGTGCGGACACACCATAACTGGTGCACCAGCAGTGATTTTCCAATTCTAAACACCCCGGAACCTACCCGAAACTCACCCGAGCCCTCGGGGCTCCAGACCAAACATGTACACAACCTTAAAACATCTTACGGACTTACTCCTGTGATCAAATCGCTAAAATAAAATCTTAAACAACGACCTTAGAATATAATTCAAAGAAAAATCTCAAAACTTTGAATGTTTCAAATTTCACAACTACGGGTCCGAATCATGTCAAATGACCTCCGTTTCTTACCAAATTTTACAGGCACCACTCAAATATTATATTAAACCTGTATCGGGCTACGAAACCAAAATATGGGCCCGATACCATGAATTTCAAACATGATCAAATTTCCAAAGACTCTTATAATTTAAGTAAACAATTTCTTTCAAAAATTCATTTCTCGGGCTTGGGACCTCGGAATTCAATTCCGTGCACACGCCCAAGTCCCATATTTTCCTGCGGATCCTCGAGGACTATCGAATCATGGTTCCGGGTCCGTTTACCCAAAATATTTATCAAAGTCAACTTAAATTCAATATTAAAGGCAAAATTAACATTTTTCTCAGTTTTTCACATAAAAGCTTTCCGGATATACGTTCGAGCTGTGCACGCAAAACGAAGTGATATAAAAGAAGGTTTTCAAGGCCTCAGAACACAATTTTGACTGATAAAATAAGAGATGACTTTTTGGGTCATTACAGTTAATCAACAAAACGTATACACTTGTGTATGTCTTACAAAGACCGTGGATAAAACTAATAACTTTAAAAATAATATTCTTCATTTCATGCGTTTAAAAGAAAATATAATAACAAAACTAAAAATAAATTGTAGTATGACTCTTTTCGGTGCCTTCATGGACTAAACTTGTAGTCATAACTCCATGTAATCACAAAGTGTAATCTACTTTTATGATAGGATATTTATGCATTTACTATTTGCGAAATAAGTTGAGCAAAGCACTTAACTGTAGAAAAGCTAGTCAGATTTCACATTAGATACTTTACCATTTTAGGTTAAGAAACTGACAATTATCATTTACTTTTAACCTATCCTTGAGGAAAACACAATTAAATTGAAAGTTCCACAATTAAGAAGTAGGAATTATTAATGCAACAGCAATTAATAGGCATTCTAATAAATTTCTATCATTAGATAACTATTAGTATAACTAAAAGCTAACATCTTGTTTGAATGGTGACTACGTATCGTTTCTTAATGTATTGTATTCTATTGTATTATATTGTACTGTATCGTTTGATAAATATAATGTTTGGATAGATTGTATTGTTTGTCGTGGTTTCATGATATTACGCATCAGCAATATGAAGAATAAACTTGCAATATTTTAAAGAAAAATCATGATACATGGTAAAATTATTATATATAAAGATAGGGTAAATGTTAAAATAAATTATTTAATAATAATAAAGGGTGAGATGAGAGAAAAGACAAGATAACGACGCGGCTACACCAAATTCGTTACATAAAATGGCACATTTCGTAGTTACGTAACAACAGATTTAATGATATGATACAATAAAATTTAAGTAACAATCAAAACAAACATCATATTTAAAGTAACAATACGATACAATACAATAGGTAACAATCATCCAAACAAGTTGTAAAAGCAAGTGTATATGTTGTTTTCAACATGCAATCAACCCCAATATTAGGGGTGTTCAAACTGAATCGCGAAATTACACCAAATCGAAAAGTCAAACTAAATCGACTAAAATCCGGATTATGTTAGGCTTGATTTAGTTTGGTATTGAATAAAAAAGTTCGAATCAAACCAATATATAAATATATAACTTTTATATATACTTTTAAGGTTTTATATAGAATTTTTCTTTAAAATGTATCTAAAAATATTTGAGATCCTCTCATGGGATGTAATATTTAATAAAACTATGAAATGCATCTATTTTATTTACTTTAAAATTTGAATTGTATCCTTACTTCCTTATCAAGTGTTATTGAAATGCTTCAATCTCTTAGTCCTTTCATATTAATATGTCAAGATCTATTACATTTTGATATCTTGTCAAATTTGAAATAGTATTTTGATAATTTAAAATTAAATAGAAGATATCATTATTTAGGTATCATATTGATTGTTATGTTCAATTATTAAATTTTGTTAATGTTGGAAGCGTACATTAACGAAAAATTATTATTAGATGACAAAGAGATAACTATCATATGTTATTAAAAAAATTCCCCTATAAGAATGTGTTAATAGATCATGTACTTGTCAGGTTTTTCAATTTTTACTAAATATATATTCATTTATCAAAACATAATCTATAACATTAATAAAGTAATTGCAATGGTGTTCATGTAACGAAAAACCCAAAAAAGAAAACCAATCCAAACCGATATAGTTGATTTAGTTTGATTTTGATAAAAACAAAACTAAATCGGTCCATATACACCCCTATCAATATGACAACTTTCAGTATATTAATTTAAATAATTAACTTTTTTCTATAAACGATATAAAAATTTATAGATTCAAGTTCTATAAACTCGCAGAAAGAAAAATATTAAACTTCTTTTTCAAGAAAATTTATAAAGAAATAACTTACAAAAACTACTTTTTAGTAATGATTTTAAAACCACTTCAACGAAGATTTTCCTTTTTCTTCCTTTTTCCTTTTCCTGAGATGCACTTTAAACCTATTATTATTTGTGAATCCCCTACATCTTTCTAATTCTTCTATATATATGTATTCTCCGTGTTCTTTTTATTCACGCTAAAATCAGGATTAGTTTTTTTTTCTCGAGCCATCTCTTTCACTCTCAGTGTTCGTATTATCAACATTTTTATGATTTATTCTCTGTAACGCATAGTTATTCAACCTCATGATCTTCTATTGATCTCGTACTTTTTCAGTTTTATTCTCTGATATATCATTTAATAAGATTTATTTTTAATTTTCTTCTCAAGTAAAAACTAAAAGAAGTTCATTATTTCAAACGTTCAAAGTGAAAGTAGGTCTCCATTTGGAAATGAGGTAACTCTAATAGCTTGTCGATTTTGTGATCAAATCTACCCAAATGCTACAACCCTTATGCGTCATTTTCTTGACAATGAATGCACAAATATGCCTCAATTTGGAAATGAACCCCAAAATCCAAATGAGGTATGTTTTACAGTTTGTCAATTTTGTGACCAAATCTGCTCAGATGCTACAGGCCTTATGCGTCATTTTCTTTACGATAAATGCGAAATAATGACTTTGTCGAGTGATGGCAAATCTCTAATTCCTAGATATGAGGCTTATAAAAAATGTGATCAAATCCCTTTATCTCACTGTTTCTTTCATAAATAAAACACAACTTTTTTTCTTAAACCCTTGTCCTACATTTCATGGGTTGCCTCCACAGAATGTACCTCAAAGGACAAGGAAACAACAAAACAGGTATGGCTTTGGTGAAAATTCCTTGTTCTACATTCATCTAATAATCCGTTACAATTTTAGAGGGGTAAATTTTATTATAAGAGTACAAGTGTATTGGTCATTTATCCAAAATGTACATAAATTAATTTATATAATTCAATTAAATATTTGGAAGTGTGTTCTTGCTATGTGCAGGGGTATTAATCCGATTTACCGGACAAGACCATTTATTAAGCAACTGGAGAAGCCAATTGCTGAAATAATTGTTATTCAAGATGATGATGAAACGAGGAAATGAAGTTGGATTTGACCTTGACTTGAAGTCCTAGAGATTCTCAAAATGGATTTAGATTATTACTTTATGTTGTAATAGTGTTACTTGATGCTTTTCCTAATTATCTTGGTATTTGCTCAGTTTCATTTATGTGAACTTTAAATTTTGTTGTTTTTTAAAGATATATGTTTTTCCCTTGAAACTAAGATATATGTTCTTCTGCTTTAATTAATTATTTTGTGATGTTGTATGTGTTCAATGACTTAAGAGTGCAAATCAACAAAATAATTACCGACTATTCCTTCCGTTCATTTTTACTTATCTATTATGGCACTATACTAAAATACATTTTCATTTTTACTTGTACACTATACTAAATCAAGAAAAAGATAATCTTTTTTGTTTTGTTTTATCCTTGTCATTAACTATTCATTCCCCAAATCATTTCTCAAGACTTTTAAAAATACTATCATTATTATGGGTAACAATATAAAATACATATTTAATTTACTTTTTCTTAAAGGGTGTAAGTCAAAAGTGGACAACTAAAAGTGTAGGGGGACTACACATCAAGTAGAAGTTGACCAATCATCATGACGTTTGTTAGGCTCTAATAGACTTTTTTTTGGAATTTAGTAAATGTATATATCGGGTCTTTTCAGGAAAATTGTGGTTCAAATATAATTTTAGGTATTGACAACTAAGAGGCCTTTGGGCAGCAGGAAATGAATTAAAGATTTTTCATAGAAGTGGATTTAAGAAATATCAATTTGTCAAATTGAAGGGGCATTTTCATATTTACCCACTAGAGGTGTACAAAGAAAATCGTTAAATCGCACCAAATCGATAATCCAATGAAAAAAAAATTTCGATGTGGTTTTGGTTTGATTTGTTTGGTATTGGAAAATAAAACCCGAACATAATTGGTTTGGTTTGATTTTAACTAAAAAAAGTCAAACCGAAACCAAACCAACCCGATAGAACATTTATATAATTTTTAAAAATATTTTATACATATAAATATTTATTGTAATTAACTTATAAATATTATTTAAACTTCTTCACAGTTTTATTTTTTAACGTATTATTTCATGTTTGGACTTAACATTCTTGAAATGGTAAATAAATTTTAGAGCCCATAAACGTAGTAACTCAAACAAAGATTAAATCAATACTAATGCTAACAAAAGAAATTCAATTCAATACTAGGAATGATGATAGTGTTGGATAATAATTTTAGTTTTACATTGATTTATAATGAAAATGCATAAGTTAGTTTATCTTTTTATTTAGTACTTAGTTATGTAACTAATATTAGTTCTTATTTGTAATGACTTGGTCAATTCATTTGAGAGTTAGTGCCCCGGTCCCTTAATAACTGCTTCTCCCATGTCTATTTTTGCTTTTGGAACTTCTCGGAACGTTGAGTGGTGAAATTCGGAGAGTTTTTTGACACATAGTCCTTATATGTGAGTTTAAGCTTTAGAAATCGGACCGTAGTTAGAATTATGGGAAAACGGGCCCGGAATGGGATTCCATCGAATCCGTTAGGTGATTTTGGGGTTAGGAGCGTGCTCGGATTGTGTTTTCGAGATCTATAGTAGAGTTAGTCTTGAATTGGCAGAAGTTAGAATTTCGGCGATTTCAGCCGATAGGTGAAATTTTGATATCGGGCTCGGAATGGAATTCCGGAAGTGACAGCAAGTACGTGATGTCATTTATGACCCGTGTGTAAAATTTGAGGTCATTCAGATGAGTTTTGACGTGTTTCGGCATCGGACGTAGATTTTGAAAATTTTGATAAGTTCTTAGGCTTGAGTCTATGCATAAATGATGATTTTGATGTTATGAGATGTGTTTTAAAGGCTCGACTAAGTTCGAATGATGTATTAGGATTGGTTGATAGGTTTGGTTGAGGTCCCGGGGGCCTCAGGTGTGGTTCGGGTGCTCAAACGGGCAAATTTAGCCTTAAGTTTCTTGTTGGTTTTTCTTGTTTTACAGCAGCAGTATTTTGTTCATCGCGATCGCGTGAGTTCATCCACGATCGCTTAGGGTAAGCTGAGGCAGGCAAGAATATTTTTTATGTGATCGCGCAAGTTGTGCCGCGATCGCAGTGTTTGGGCAGTCTTGTCTCCGCGTTTGCATATCCCATGTCGCGATCGCATAGAATACCTTAGGCAGCGGAAGTTTGAGTATTGTTCTACGCGGTCGCGTGAAGCCAACCACGATCGCGTAGCTTTGAGTAGATAAGGTCTGCGATCGCGAGCTGTACACTGCGTTCGCGTAGAGGAATTTTAGGCGCGTGTTGGTATACCCTCCGTGATCGCGACTGAAAGTACGCACATAGAACAAATAACTGGGCAGAACATTCAAAGACCAAAATTCGAGGGTTTGAACTATTTTCACATTTTTGAACTTGAGAGCTCGGGAAGTATGGTTTTTGGAGAGTTTTGCACCTGGGCAACTTGGGTAAGATATTTCTACCCGATTTAGACTAATTTTCATGATTACACTCTTTAATCTAGCCTTAAGTTCGAAATTTTAGTGGAAAAATTTGGGAAAAATTCGATAAACTTCCTAGGCCGAATTCTTGAGTTTTGTTTGGGATTTTGACATCCGATTTGAGTAATTATTATATGGTTAGACTCGTAAGTGAATGAATGTCCGGAATTTATAATTTTTACCTGATTCCGAGACGTGGGTCCGGGGGACTTTTTTGGCAAATTTTCTAATTTCACGTATGAGCTTCGAACTAATTAGCTATTTTGATTTCTTAAAGTTATATTTACATTATGCAATCGAATTGATTAGATTTGGGACACCCGGGGTTGGATACTCGTGGTATGAGCGTGGTTTTGAGTTGAGTAGCGCAGTCGAAGTAAGTGGCTTGCCTAACTCTGTGTTGGAGATTTCCCCTTTAGGTTGTTTTGATACTGTTTATTTATATGGGCGCCGTGTACGTGAGGTGATGAGTGCGTACACGGGCCATTGTTGCTAAACCCCATTTTTCCTTCCATGACATACATCATTTTTATTCCTATTTCACTGTTTCATGTACAAACTGTGTAGTTTAGATTAGGAAGGAGCATGTCTACCTGTTTTACTCAAACTTCTCCTAATTGTCACTATGTGCATCATGTTTAGGTAGTTTTATCTGTACTCTTGCCTGCGATCTTGTCAAATCCAAATTCCCAACCTTAGGGATCGTGATGACGCCTAACACCACACTTGCTAGGCAAGCCAATGGTAGAATTTGAGTAGCTAATTTCCTTTGATTATTTTCTTAAGCATCAATAAATAAATTTAAAGTAAACTTAATTTAAATGATTTTCAAAGATAAAATAATAAACAATTGAATAAAAACGAACCACAAACTAATCATATAATAGATCTAGAACTACCCCAGACTCTGGTGTCACAATTCACGAACTACTAAAGAATACTACAAACACTAGGCTGAAAGAAATAGTGTAACTGTTCTGAATATACTAAAACAATTTTATAAATATAGGAGAAGACTCTAGGGATCTGCGAACGACGGCAGATACACCTCGTGTCTCCAAATAAATAGATGGTGCTCTAAAAATCACTACTAATGGCTAGTACCTGGATCTGCACAAAAGAGTGCAGAGTGTAGTATCAGTACAACCGACCCCACGTACTGAGTAAGTGCCGAGCCTAACTGTAACGACCTGGTATGTCGTTACCAATAAAAACCTGCATTATAATTACTGTTATTGACTTGTTATAGATTGGTTATTCTATTATTGATGAGTTAGAGTTGATAGGCTTGAAATCGGAATGGTTATATGAGAATTCAATCACTTAGTATTTAAAGATAGCCTTATAATGGGAAAAGTCAACTAAGAGTTGACTTATTTGGAAACAACCTCGGAATGCAGATTTTACAGTTCGAATAGTGGTGATTTGGGACTTAGGAGTGTGTTCAAAATAACTTTGGGATGTCCGGTGTAGAATTAGTCTTGAATTGGCGAAAACTAGTTTTTGGCGATGTCCGGACGGCAATGGAAAATAGGCTATCAGGGTCAAAATGGAATTCCGACAGTTGGAACAGGTTCGTAATGTCATTTTGGATGTGTTTGCAAAATTTAGGTCAATCGGAGTTGTTTTGGATAGTTTCGGCATCGTTTGAGGATTTTAGAAATTCCAAAGTTCTTAGGCTTGAATCCGATGTAAATTTGGTGTTTTGATGTTAGTTTTGGTATTTTGAGAGTGAAACTAAGTTTTAATGATGTTATTGGATGTGTTGGTAACTTTGGTTGGGGTCCCGAGGGGCTCGGGTTGGTTTCAGATGGTCGACGGGGAGTTTGGAATGATTTTAACACTACTGAGGTTCTGTAACTGGTGTTTTCACACCTGGGGATGGGGAGCCGAAGATGCGGTCCCGCAGGAGCGGAGGTGGCACCGCAGGTGCGCAAGTTGGCTAAGTGCGGGGATTTCCGCAGGTGCGAGGTATTGGCCGCACCTGCGAGGCCACAGGTACGGGAAGTCAATCGCAGGTGCGGGATTTGAGGCCTTAGGATTTTTCCGCAGGTGCGACCTGGGATCCTCAAGTGCGTGTAAGTGGTCGCAGGTGTGGACCCACTGGACAGAAGGTATAAAAATGTGCCATCGCGAATTTTAGCTATTTTCTCAATATTTTATCCGGGTTTGAAGCTTTTGGAAGGGTTTTGAAGAGGGAATTCGATAGTTCTTTACCAAGGTAAGATTTTTGGACTCTAAACTCGTTTATATGTGGTTAAAGGTCGAATTTATGGTGGAAATTAGAGAAAAATCAGTGTAAATTGGGTGATTGGGGCTTGGGATTAAGAATCCTTAAAATGGTGATTTGAGGGGTCATTTGGACTCCGAATTTAGTTATCTTTATATGTTCGGACTCGTGAGATGACGAAGAACAATTTGGTATAAAAATTTCTGAATTTCGGGACGTGGTCTGGGGGTCGGGTTTTGACCAATTTCGGGATTTTTGAGTATTTTGATACATTTCGATTAGGATTAGTTCCTTAGCATGTTATAATGATATACATCTGATTGCTGGTAGATTTGGAGCACTCGGAAGCCGAATTTAGAGTGAAGGACATTGCAGATAGTGTATTAGCCGGTTTTGAGGTAAGTAACGCTTCCAAACTTGGAACTCAGGGTTCGGAACCCCAAACTATTTGATATTTGCTGTTAATTAAGGTGACGCACTTGCCAAGTGACGGGCATGTGGGCGTTTACCGAATATTTGTAGCCTGGCTCATCCCATGGCACTGTTTACTGGTTACCCCAGACTGATATTGTACTGTGAAGGTGGTAATTACCTTGAACGAAATAGAAATCATGCTAAGTATAAATGTTAAGGCTTCACGTTGATGTGTTTAGACCGTAATGGTCGATTATTGCTGTCCCTATCTGTGATTATTGCTTTCATGTACTCAGTCCTGTTATAGTATATGTTTCAAGCCTCAGTCTCGTAAGTTTCTAGTTTATTCTATATTATCATTTGCTTGGGCTGATTTTTGTATGTTAGAGCACTGTGAGTGAGACTGGAAGGTACTGACTGAGTGAGGCTTGAAGCCTGGTTTTGAGAAAGTTATGAGGTCGGATTGCACACCGCAGCGATCCTGAAATCATGCCTTTGTTGGCTTGATATAGCACTTGGGCTGAAAGGAGGCCCTCCGGAGTCTATACACCCCCATTGAGCGCACAGATATTCCGGAGATGAATTTCTCCGTGGTTATTATGTTCCGGAGACGGATTTCTCTGTGGTTATTATATTCCGGAGATGGATTCCTCCGTGGTTATCATGTTCCGAAGATGGATTTATCCGTGGGGGCTGTATCGGCCTTTTTCTTCAATACTTGGTGACTGTGTCACTTGTGTTTATATAATATCCGGGATGGACTTCCCCGGGCCGGAAGGCCGTATTCTAGTACTGAGTGGACCACCTTATGAGAGAGAGATTACTGAGTATACATCATTCTTGGTTCTATATGCATTCATACTAGTATGTGGAGTTACAGACATATCTTGATGCCTTATGTTTATTTCCTGACATATTACTGTCATGTCCAATTTATATATTGTTGTTTGAATTATCGGAGGTTTAGTCCGTCACTACCACTCAGCCCGTAATTTGGTTTCGTTACTACTGATTTGGTGTACTCACGTTACCTCCTGCACCTTGTATGCAGATACAGGTACAACGGAATTTAGCTCGGATCAGGGAGCATATCAGTTTTATCAGAGTTAACGAGGTAGCAGCTGGCGACCGTGATCTCGTCTTCTCTTTCCTTTCTGCCTGTCGTATTTATTTTCAGACTATGTAGTCATTTCTTTGGTTGTATTGAGAATTAGCAGCTCATGACTGTGTGACACTGGATCCGGGGTTAGTAGGATTTGGCCTTTTGAATTTCATAAACTGGTTTCCCAAAAATATTGGATTTATTATTATTATTACTGATTTCATTATATCGGAAATTGTATTTAGTTAGATAAAATGGGTGGCTTGCCTGGTTCCACGACAAGCGCCATCACGACTCCGGAAATGGGTCGTGACACTAACCTCGACGAAGTAGTGACGAGGCTATGGTGGGGCATTAACAACATATAACCCGTGACAATAATATATACAATAACACAATAAAACAATTTTACACGAACAAGAAAAATATAACTGAGACAATAAATATAAAGCAAGAAGGAAATCTAAACAAATAATTAAGTACTACAACAACAATGAAATAACTCAGCTGCCTTTTCCAGGCCTCAGCTATAACCAAGTTTCCAAACTTTAACTTTAAATAAAAGTAGTGTCAAAATATAAAAAATAGTAATATAAAATAGTAAGTTTTCAAATCTTTGTTTTCCTTTGAAAATCAGTAAAAATATAAATGTCCTCCCTTATCACTCCTTGTTGCAGCGTGCAACCCGCTCCCACCTGTCCACTCTTATTGCTCCTCCCTAAATTATCACCCTTATTATTCCTGTTGCGGCGTGCAACCCGATCCCACCTGTCCACCCTTATCACTCCTTGTTGCGGCGTGCATCCTGCTCCCACCAGACATATCATATCAATATATTCATAAGTTAATTCAAGTCAAAGCTGTTACGACCCAAATTTCCCTCCGTTGGGTAACGTGATGGCACCTAGTCTTAGGGACTAGGTAAGCCTAACATTTCTACCGATCAACAACAATAATACGGGAATTTTAACAGTTTCGAAATAGAAATCTTGATAGAGTTTACAATTTTCCAAAACCCGGTAAATACAAGTCATAAGCTCTACGACATCTTTCAACTGAATCTAAATACAACTGTCTAGAAATAATAAGTACAGTTGACATAAACAGGAAGGTGACTAGGAAGCCTGTGAATGCAGCAACAGGTTTATCTTGAGTCTCCTCATCCACGATCCATGCAGCTAACAATAACAATAACCTGGATCTGCACACATGCACAGAATTGTTGTTTGAGCATACCACGGCGGTGCCCTGTAAGTATCAAGACTAACCTCCGTGAAGTAGTAACGAGGACTAGTCAAGACACCACCGGTCTAATAAGTAAAAAGACATAAATGTACCAATGACCGAAATATAATATCTATCTAAAGATTTTTCGATGTAAATAACGGTAGGATCGAATAATACGGAAGAAAATTCCATAATTACGATCAACGGACATCATAATAGAAATATGCAAAGGGAATGGAAAGAATGCAAGCCAAATGTCAAGAACCACAACCCAATTAAACACTAGCAACTCATCACTGCATCAATTTATTTACGTCAGGACTTAGCCAATAAACTCAATAAAACTGGCCAAACCATCGAGTGAAAACCTTTAAATCTTGAGTTTATTTTGAAAGCTTTAAAGATATAACCATTTCAGAATAGAGAAATTTCTTCTTTGAAAGATACTTTCTCTGAACGTATATTTATATATTTTTATAAAGATAAATCTTTAAAATAAGTATTTTCAAAATACGTGGTGTTCAAATATACTTTCGAAATAGAAGTCCTTCAGACATAACTTTCCTGGAGATAATTGCTTTTCAGCTATACTTTTCAATATATATATATATATATATATCGATCCAAATCTCCACAATGATAAAACCACCGGAACTCATTCCGTAACTCAGAATTTGTCATGCAATGTATTGCAGGTGGAAAGCTCCCGGAATATCGTATGTAGTCCCAATTTAAATATGCGATGCAGTACAGGGGGAAAGCTCCCGGATCTCCGTCCGTAGTCCCAATTTAAATATGCAATGCAGTACAGGGGAAAAGCTCCCGGATCTTGGTCCGTTGTCCCAATTTAAATATGCAATGCAGTACAGGGGGAAAGCTCCCGGATCTCGATCCGTAGTCCCAATTTAAATATACAATGCACTACAGGGGGAAAGCTCTCGGATCTCGGTCTGTAGCCCAATTTAATATGCAATGCAGCCACTGAGGAAAACAACCAGAATGCGACGAAAATAACATATATTGCCACAACCGGCGCAAAAGAAAACAAGACCGAATGCAAAGTGCGATGAGAAAATCAATACAAATAATTAAATCACAAAAATGGTAAAAACTAACTCATAAGAAGTATCCACTGAAAGGAACTCCAAGAACAAAGAGAAAGCAGCGTAACGAGGGGAAAACAACGCAAATATAGCAACGATTCTTTATATTAAAGTTCGCAACCAAGAAACCAAATCATCCCGTCAAGGGAATCATCTACAACCAATCTCATTTTGACAATTAGCTTCATCGAATAAACTCAGTTTGAACAAATGCTCATGTAATAGGCAACATCAAAGAATTACCATCAACATGGGCGGTCATCAATTAAACCTAAGTAGTACTTAAGGGGAAAATCATTTAAATCACAATGTATGACTCACGGGCATGCTTGACCAACGTATAGATATTCAAATTACTTGTTAGACAATTATAGGGATAGATTATACTAGTTTTAGTCACATACGCACCGTATGAACAAAGATATATTATCACGGTAGGAAAAGAAACGTCTTCACTTAAGTCAATTAAGATCATATAAGAAACAAGGAATTCTAGGGAAGTACTTCTAATTTGAACAGGAAGAGATGAAACTAGAAATCAGGAATTCAGATATAACAATTTCAATTCATGCACGGGGAACCTAAGGACCAAGAATCCTAAAAGGGAAATCTATTTGTATATAAGTCCGAGTACGCTCTCATCACCTCGCGTACGTGGTCTACATTCAACATAGAAGACTCAATCCTAAGGGGAAGTTCCCCCCCACAAGGTTAGGCAAGATACTTACCTCAAAGATGACAACCCGGTACTAAAAAATAGACTTCTCGGGCGAGAAGACCTTCGGACGACTCAAAATCAACTAAAACAACTTCAAAATACATATAAAACGTATAAGGAACTATTTCGAATAATAAAGTCTCAATCATTCCAATATTATAAAATCCGACCCAAAAGTCGATCCCCGGGCTCGCACCTCGGAACCCGACAAATTTTATAAATTCCGATTACCCATCCCGATTAGAGTTCACCCATACTAAATTTATCCAATTCCGATAACATTTGGTCATTCAAATCATGAATTTTCATTTTTGAAGTATTCTTTCAACACCCACAATACCCTCAACCCAAATCACAAATTAAATGATAAAAACAAGAACTAATTCATGAAATATATTTAATTCTAGTGGAAGAACAATTACCCATTCGATTTGTGTGAAAACCCCTCAAAGAATCGCCCAAAACTGAATTCTAGGAGTCAAAATATGTTTAAAATGGTGAAACCCCAATTTTGAGGTTATAAACGGATCTGCCCAGGTATTTTTTAAAGCATCGCAATCGCGGACACAGGGATGCGGTCGCATATAAGAAAAATGTTGCTGGCAAAAAGGTACTATGCGATCGCGAATGGGTTGATGCGATCACATAGAAGAGATTTATAGTCACTGTTCAGTGGAGCATCGTGAACGCGACAAGGGGAATGCGAACGCGAAGAAGGAGAGCAAGGACACTACACGAACGCAGGGGTTGCTATGCGATCACGAATAGGAAAAACTGGGCTGGTCCATTTTACACTATGCGATCGCGGATGAGTCTATGCGATCGCATAGAAGAGAACACTAGATAGCAGAATCTGCAAAGTAAAATGGACCCGAACCCTATCCGAAACATACGCGAGCCCTCGGGGCTCAAAACCAAATATACACACAAACGCAAAAATATCATACGGACTTATTCGAGTGATCAAAAAATCAAAATAACATCATAACTTCAGATTAAACCTCCAAATCCATAAAAATTCTCAAAACTTCTTAAACTTCAAGTTTTACATTTAAGGTCCGAATCACGTCAAACCAAGTCCGTTTATTACCAAACTTAACAGATAACACATATAAATTATATTGAACATGTACCGGGCTCCGGAACCATGATACGGGCCCGATATCATAGATTTCACCTCAAATTTCATTTTCAAAAACATTTATATTTTTCAGAAAATAATTTTCTTTAAAAATTTATTTCTCGGACTTGGGACCTCGAAATTCGATTTCGGGCATACGCCGAAGTCCCATATTTTGCTACGGACCCTCCGGGACCGTCAAATCATGAGTCCGGGTCCGTTTACAAAAAAACGTTGACCAAAGTCAACTTTATTCAAATTTCTAATATAATATTATCATTTTTATCAATTTTTCACATAAAGTCTTCCCCGCTACACGCCCAGGATGCGCACGCAAATCGAGGTGAGAAATAGCTAGAAATAAACGGGATGAACTTTTGGTGTCATCAAAAAATCCTTTCACAATATTTATGTCTCGACAATTCTAAACAGAACAAGTTTCACTTTAAATAACAGTAAAAGCAGAATATGAAATAATGACACTAAAACAATGAGTGTTCCATCATTTATTTTATGAGTAATAAAACATGCATATTCTCCCTTATCATTGTCTTGTTGCGGTGTGCAACCTGATCCCACCTATTCACAATATCACAATCAATTTGTTCACCCGTATCACAATCGATTATCCACCCTTATCACAATCAATTTTGTTTATTCATAAAAAAATTCACAGTTCAGGCCAAGCCTTTCACAACACCTTTATTTCAACAATTTCAAACAGAAAACAGTATATTTCGTAAGCTTCAACCAATATCATTTTACAATAAAACAAACCAAAATATATGTAAACACTGAAACACTGTCAACCCAGTTCAATCTTTATGTACTATGATAGAATCGAGAGAGCAACCAACACCTTTAACACACTTGCAACAACAATTGGCAATAATCGATTGAAATTAAATAGTCACGTAAACCTCAACAGTCCTAATACAGTTAAACTGCAATTCTCATAACTTCCTCAATATTATCAAAAATGAAAGCAACAGGAACATAAATATATATGTGCCTCGTAGAAACAATGCCAAACTACTCAACCGTTTTTTACCACAAGGGAACAAAATAAACAACCCATACCCTTTCTAAAATAACCACAATAATATTTAACAACAACGGAATAAGGCCAAGTAATCGTAGAAATAATAATGAACATAGAACAATTAAGTCAGGAATCAATTTAACTTGGGAACGAGGAAGGGATCATGTTTAACAGACCATTTGGTGGTGCATAGATCCTCGTCATCTCATCTATATACCACACACATGCATTTCACATAGCAAACAAGTGGGGACTCCTATTTGCTCAAGTCAAAGTTAGACCAGACACTTACCTCAAATTCGCAGGTCACTCACTGCTCAATTATAGCTTTTCCCTTTGAATTCACCTCCAATACACTCAAATCTAATCATAATTAACTTAATATCATTAATTAATGCTAAAGGAACTAACTTTACTGAAAATTATAATTTCTGCTAAGTTTTCTCAAAAAAAAGTAATAACGTGAGCCCGGGCCCGCTTGGTCTAAACTCCGGGTTTGGACCAAATTACGTTTACCCATTCACCCACGAATCCAAATATAGAATTAGTTTCGAAATCCGACCTCAATTCAAGGAAAATATTCAATTTTTACAAAATTCCCTAATTCTACCCAAACCCTCAAGTTTTACCACGAAAATTCTTAGTTTTTGATTTAAAACTGATGAAAAACAATGAGTAATTGAAAGACTAAAGTTTAGAATTGATTACCTATGAATTGTGGATGATATTGGGTGAAGAAATTCGTTCCTAGGGCTGTGGGATTTGAAAATTTGAAGAAGAAAAAGTCTGCCCGTTTTATATATATTTTTCTGTCAACTATTCTGCCTCGTTTCTTGTGCCAAACGATCCCGAAACTCGATTTTTATGTCTTCAATGGATTCCTGTGAAATTCTATCCTTTTGAATCACTCAATTTGACCTTATAATAAAGGAGATATGTAGGTTTTATATTTGCAAATAGTGCAGATTTTTAGTACGCCGTCAGTGGCAATTTCGTAAAAACCTGAAAAATATGGCAACCTTAGTAAAATGCCATAAAATCGTCATACGATGACCAAATTCGGTGATTCTTTTTGCTACGGATATGTAATTACGATACAGATCTAATACTTTATTCAAAAGAGAAAGCGGAGCTCATTTGTTTAATATGATATCATTTATGCTTGAAGAAACGACGTCGAAGCATAAGAAAGAACGAGCGCAACACAACCCAAACCTATTTGAAACTCACCCGAGCCCTCGGGGCTCTAAAACAAACATGCACGAAAGTCTAAAAATATCATACGGACTTGCTCGTGCGATCAAATCATGAAAATAACATGTAAAACTATGAATTAAAACTCAAAACTCATTATTTTTCTTAAGAACACTTAATATCAACCGGATGTCCGAATCACGTCAAACGAACTCCGTTTTTTACCAAATTTCACAGGGAAGGCCTAAATATCATAACAAATTTGTATCGAGCTCGGGAACCACAATAAGGGCCCGATACCAATGGCTTCCAACATAAATTCCTTTCTTTATTTCATTAATATTTCAGCAAAATAAGTTCTTTCAAAAATTGATTTATAAGGCTTGGGACCTCGGAATTCATTTTCGGGCATACGCCCGAGTCCCATAATTTATTGCAGACCTCCCGGGATTGTCAGAACATAGATCTAGGTCCGTTTACTTAAAATGTTGACCAAAGTCAATTTTAATAAAATTTTAACTCTTAAAATTACTAATTCTCATATTTTCACATAAAATCTTTCCAGTTTCACGCCCGAACTGCGCACGCAAATTGAGGTATTTAAAATTAACCTTTTTAGGGCTATTAAGCCTAGAACAGAGTCTAATTTCACATAATGACCCCTTGGGTCATCACAATCTCCACCTCCAAAACAAACGTTCGTCCTCGAACGGACATAGAAAATACCTGAAATGGAAAACAAGTGAGGATATCTACTATGCATGTCCGACTCGGACTCCCAAGTAGCTGTCTCAGTGGGCTGGCCTCTACACTGCACTGGAACTGAAGGATAACTCTTAGACCTGAACTGACGAACCTGTCAGTCTATAATAGCTAGCGGCTTCTCCTCATAAGTCAAGTCTTTGTCCAATTGGTTAGAGCTGAAGTCTAACACGTGGGACGGGTCACCATGATATTTCTGGAGCATAGACACATGGAATATCGGATGAACTGAGGATAACCCGATATCATAGGTTTCACCTCAAATTTCATTTTCAAAAATCTTTATATTTTTCAGAAAACAATTTTCTTTAAAAATTTATTTCTCGGACTTGGGACCTCGAAATTCGATTTCGGGCATACACCAAAGTCCCATATTTTCCTACGGACCCTCCGGGACCGTCAAATCACGGGTCCGGGTCCGTTTACCAAAAACATTGACCGAAGTCAACTTTATTCAAATTTCTAATATAATATTATCATTTTTATCAAATTTTCACATAAAGGCTTCCCCGCTACACGCCCAGGATGCGCACGCAAATCGAGGTGAGAAATAGCTAGAAATAAACGGGATGAACTTTTGGTGTCATCAAAAAATCCTTTCACAATATTTTTGTCTCGACAATTATAAACAGAACAAGTTTCACTTTAAATAACAGTAAAAGCAGAATATGAAATAATGACAATAAAACAATGAGTGTTCCAACCTTTATTTTATGAATAGTAAAACATGCATATTCTCCCTTGTCATTGTCTTGTTGCGGCATGCAACCTGATCCCACCTATTCACAATATCACAATCAATTTGTTCACCCGTATCACAATCAATTATCCACCCTTATCACAACCCCCTTATCACAGACCTCTTATCACAATCAATTTTATTTATTCATCAAAAACTTTCATAATTCTGGCCAAGCCTTTCACAACACCTTTATTTCAACAATTGCAAACAGAAAACAGTATAGCTCGTAAGCTTCAACCAATATCATTTACAATAAATCAACCATAATATATGTAAACACCGTAACGCTATTAACCCAGTTCAATCTTTATGTACTATGATAGAATCAAGAGAGCAGCCAACACTTTTAACACACTTGCAACAACAATTGGCAATAATCAATTGAAATCAAATAGCCACGTAAACCTCAGCAGTCCTCATACAGTTAAATTGCAATTCTCATAACTTCCTCAATATTATCAAAATGAAAGCAACAGGAACATAAATATATATGTGCCTCGTAGAAACAATGCCAAACTACTCAACCATTTTGTACCACAAGGGAACCAAATAAAGAACCCATACTCTTTCCAAAATAACCACAACAATATTTAACAACAATGGAATAAGGCCAAGTAATCGTAGAAACAATAATGAACAAAGAATAATTAAGTGAGGAATCAATTAACTTGGGATCGGGGAAGGGATCATGTTTAACAGACCATTTAGTGGTGCATAGATACTCGTAACTTCACCTATACACCACACACATGCATTTCATATAGCAAACAAGTGGGGACTCCTATTTCCTCAAGTCAAAGTTAGACCAACCACTTACCTCAAATTCGTAGGCCACTCACTGCTCAATTATAGCTTTTCCCTTTGAATTCACCTCCAATACACTCGAATCTAACCATAATTAACTTAATATAATCAATGAATTCTAAAGGAACTAACTTTACTGAAAATTATAATTTTTCCTAAGTTTTCTCAAAAAAAGTAAAAACCCGACCCCGGGACCCGCTTGGTCTAAACTCGGGATTCGGACCAAATTACGTTTACCCATTCACCGACGAACCCAAATATACATTTAGTTTCGAAATCCGACCTCAATTCAAGGTAAGATTCGATTTTTACAAAATTCCCTAATTCTACCCAAACCCTCAATTTTTACCATGAAAATTCTTAGTTTTTGATTTAAAACTGATGAAAAACAATGAGTAATTGAAAGAGTAAAATTTAAAATTGATTACCTATGACTTGGGGATGATATTTGGTGAAGAAATTCGTTCCTAGGGTTGTGGGGTTCGAAAATTTGAAGAAGAAGAAGTCTGCCCGTTTTATATATATTTGCTATCAGCTATTCTGCCTCGTTTCTTGTGCCAAACGATCCCGAAACTCGATTTTTATGTCTTCAATGGATTCCTGTGAAATTCAAGTCAAGTTAGCCTTTTGAATCACTCAATTTAACCTTATACTGAAGGAGATATGTAGGTTTTAATATTTGCAAATAATGTAGATTTTTAGTACGCCGTCAGTGGCAATTTCACAATTAACCTGAAAAATCTGGCAACCTTAGTAAAATGACCATAAAATCCTCATACGATGTCCAAATTCGATGATTCTTTTTGCTACGGGTACGTAATTACGATAGGGATCTAATAGTTTATTCAAAAGATAAAGAGGAGCTCATTTTTTCAATATGATATCATTTATTTTTGAAGAAACGACGTCGAAGCATAAGAAAGAACGAGCGCAATACAACACAAACCTATTTGAAACTCACCCAAGTTCTCGGGGCTCTAAAACAAACATGCACGAAAGTCTAAAAATATCATACAGACTTGCTCGTGCGATCAAATCATGAAAATAACATGTAAAACTATGAATTAAACCTCAAAACTCATTATTTTTCTCAAGAACACTTAAAGATCACTATTTATGAACCGGATGTCCGAATCATGTCAAACAAACTCCGTTTTCACAAAATTTCACAGGCATGGCCTAACTATAATAAAAAACCTATATCGAGCTCCGGAACCGCAATGCGGGCCCGATACCAACGGTTTCAAACATAAATTCCTTTCTTTATTTCATTAATATTTTCGCCAAACAATTCCTTTCAAAAATTGATTTCTAAGGCTTGGGACCTCGGAATTCCATTTTCGAGCTTAAGCCGAGTCCCATATTTTACTGCGGACCTTCCGGGATCGTCGAAACACGGATCCGGGTCCGTTTACTCAAAATAATTACCAAAATCAATTTTAGTAAAATATTAACTCTAGAAATTACTATTTTTCATATTTTCACATAAAAGCTTTCCGGTTTCATGCCCAGATTGCGCACGCAAATTAACCTTTTTAGGGCTATAGAGCCTAGAACAAAGTCTAATTTAACAGAATGACCCCTTGGGTCATCACAAATCTTTTCTTGAACTGTTAAAATAAACAGAATCCGGTATTTATTGGCATTTGCATATTTAAATTGGGACAACGGATGAGATTCCGGGAGCTTTCCCCCTGTACTGTATTGAATATTTAAATTGGGACTGCGGACGAGATTCCGGGAGCTTTCCCTCTGTACTGCATTGCATATTTAAATTGGGACTGCAGACGAGATTCCAGGAGCTTTCTCCCTGTATTGCATTGCATATTTGTTGTTGTGAGATAAGCTGTGCTGAACCGAGGGCTCCCTGTTTCTATTTTCTTTTAGATCATTATTTCTACTGTTGTGCCTTAGCTTATTACATCTCTCTTTCAAATTTTAAACTGTTTTTACTATAAACCTCCAGTAGAACCTTAACCTGACCTCGACACTACTTGACTGGGGTTGGGCTTGGCACTTAATGGGTACCAATTGTGGATTACTCACGCCCTTTCCTGCGCATTTTTTCCATGTGCAAATCAAGGTACCAGCACCCAGTATCGTGGCTAGGAGTCTTTCTAGTAGCTGCTAGGAGACCGCGAGGTAATTCTACCGCGTCCGTAGAATCCCATGAGTCCCCTTCTACTCTAGTATAGGCATAGATGACTTATGTATTTTCCACTATTTCATTATGTAGAGCTACATTTAGTACAAAGCTTGTGACTGTCGTGACATTCCGGTTTTTGGGAAGTGAAAGTGTACATGCTGAGCAACTATGTTATATCCACTTAAGTTCTTTTTTGTCTTTATTTTATTGATTCTATTATTTCCTAAAATTTAGGCTTATTTAGTCGTAGAGACTAGGTTCCGTCACGATACCTTTTTGAGGGAAAATCGGGTCGTGACAAGTTGGTATCAGAGCGTCTAGGTTCATAGGAGTCACCAGTCACAAGCCGGTTACTGTCACATTCTTTGGAATTCCTTGTCGTGCTAGTTACTGTCATCAACATTCTAAAATTCTATTCTACTCTTGCTCACAGATGGTGCGGACCCGTACTGGACGTACTGATGATCAGGCACCCGAGCCCCTAGCCAGGGCCACCTCACCTCAGAACTCGACAAATTTTATAAATTCCGATTACCCATTCCTATACGAGTTCACCCATACTAAATTTATCCAATTCCGATAACATTTGGTCATTCAAATCATGAATTTTCATTTTTGAAGTTTACTTTCAAAACCCACAATCCCCTCAACCCTAATCACAAATTAAATGATAAAAACAAGAACTAATTCATGAAATATATTTAATTCTAGTGGAAGAACACTTACCCATTCTATTTGTGTGAAAAACCCTCAAAGAATCGCCCAAAACCGAGTTCTAGTAGTCAAAATATGTTTAAAATGCTGAAACCCCGATTTTAAGGTTATAAACTGATCTGCCCAGGTATTTTTTAAAGCATCGTGATCGCGGACACAAGGATGCGATTGCATAGAAGAAAAATGCTGCTTTCAAAAAGGTACTATGAGATCGCGAATGGGTTGATGCGATCACATAGAAGAGATTTATGGTCACTGTCCAGTGGAGCATCGCGAACACGACAAGGGGAATACGAACGCGGAGAAGGAGAGCAAGGACACTATGCGAACGCAGGGGTTGCTATGCGATTGCGAAGAGGAAAAAATGGGCTGGTCCATTTTAGACTATGCGACCGCGGATGAGTCTATGTGATCGCATAGAAGAGAACACTAGATAGCATAATCAACAGAGTAAAATGGACCCGAACCCTATTCGAAACACACCCGAGCCCTCGGGGCTCAAAAACAAATATACACACAACCTCAAAAACATCCTACGGACTTATTCGAGTAATCAAAACACCAAAATAACATCATAAATTCGGATTAAACCTCGAAATCCATAAAAATTCTCAAAACTTCTTAAACTTCATGTTTTGCATTTAAGGTCCGAATCACGTCAAACCAAGTCCGTTTATTACCAAACTTAACAGATAACACATATAAATTATATCGAACCTGTACCGGGCTCTGGAACCATGATACGGGCTCGATATCGTATGTTTCACCTCAAATTTCATTTTCAAAACCTTTATATTTTTCACAAAACAATTTTCTTTAAAAATTCATTTCTCGGACTTGGGACTTCGGAATTCGATTCCGGGCATACGCCCAAGTCCCATATTTTCCTACGGACCCTTCGGGACCGTCAAATCATGGGTCCGGATCCGTTTACCAAAAACGTTGACCGAAGTCAACTTTATTCAAATTTCTAATACAAAATTATCATTTTTATCAATTTTTCACATAAAGGCTTCCCGGCTACACGCTCAGGCATCGCACACAAATCGAGGTGAGATAGAAGGAGGTTTATACGACCTCGAAACACTAAATTAGCTAGAAATATACGGGGTGAGCTTTTGGGTCATCACAATCTCCCCCTCTTAAACAAACGTTCGTGCTCGAACGTGCCAAGATTCAATTTGAACTCATCCAATCACTGATTGCGCACTTCGAACACACACTCACGGGTGATCCCACGTCACCCCAACCTACATAAGCCTGATGACACCATCGCAACTACAATATTGCCTTCTCATCACCATCGATAAGCCTCATAGCTCTATTCTTCACCTTCTACTCATTTCCAAAAGACCCGATTCTAAATCCATATCCGGCATTAGCCTCAACCAGCTGCATCAACTCAGGTCTACGCCCATAAGGCACGTCCACAAAACATAGCACATCACACATAGTCTCAATAGCACTTTTGATCACAATAACTGCCCGAAATCAACTCAACATTGGCAATTAGTTCCGCATGTGGAAGAACTCTGTTTCCAAACCCCATAATATTGATAATGATGCAATGAACACGAAAAATTCATTATTAAACACCCGAATCACCAAGCCACAACTAACACCACCAGGCACACATCCCGCAAGCTAAAATTAATGAAGCACATAACGAGAATAACTGAATATGAATATAGAAACATATAAAGGAACTATCAAACAAGCCCATAGGCATAACTCTCTATCAATACTGAATTACCAAAAACAATATAACAAGGAAGAATCAAGGCATATGAACAAATCACAATGATTCCATCCTGATAAAATTCCACCGCGGTACTCAACTATATCGAATCCCAATTATCACCCTCAACTCTGAATCACAATTATCACGAGGATCTCACCCTCAACTCTGAATCACATACCGAAATTATATCATACCAATAGAAATTTCTCCATTAATTAATTTTAGCTGATAAAATCATAAATCTAGCTTATCTCACATCTCGATGGAGTATCAAATAACAACTCGAAAGCAAAATATTTAGGAAAATCACATAAATCTTACCACGAAGAACAACAAGAACTCACTTCCAGTTTCACCATTATCAAGAATGAAATAAACAACGATAGACACGGGCTACTACTCATAGAATCTCCCAACAGGAGCAAACACAAAATAGAGTGCAAAACACGGAACTCACTTATAAATGAAACAACAAATAAGGGAAACTAGTCCCGACCGAGAGAGGTATAGTGTAATAGAATGGTACCCCACTTTAGCACATCAAGACATACATGGGTGATAATATTTTGCACAACGACCTCTAGCCTACTTTATGCAACACATCAACGGGTCGGGCATCCCCCTCTTAGGCACCCTCTATCCACCTGAATACCCTGCTATAGCTCTCCTACCTGAATCCTAGAACAATCTCTCACCCAGTGGCTAACATATCCACACTAAAAACAATCTCTCTGTCGATGTGGCTGTGGAAAACATACAATACGGATCCTCCGCGACCCATGAGTACCTAAAAAGCCCCCATGCGACGCTGGTAATGCAATTGAACTTGTTGACCCAAAATTCTCTTCCATGTCTGAGTCCCTCAATGAATCTACTGGCTTGCCTCCTAACTGAAGCAACCAAGTGAGGTGTATATCTGGCCAACTCACTAAATCTAACATCATACTCCAATATAGACCTAGCGCCCTGACACAATTGGTCAAACTCCGCACACCGTACATCCCGACGGAACTGAGGTGCAACCTCCCTCAAAACATCTCCGAAAACTGAATCTACGCTAGTGAAGCTAACTCGGTTAGGTTACCCCAATTCATATTCCGCCACCACTGATCGACCCAATACTCTGAACCTGAGACGTGACAAAAGCAATCCCGCTTGTCTCCACAATACCCGATGTACGAAGAATATAGTGACACCCTTCCTAGAAACCTGGGTACCATCTGTCGCCACTCCACTAGAAGATAGGAGGGTGGTACTTGTTGTAACTCTCAAGTCCAGGGTGTTCTTCCTCCGATGCTGCCGTCCTAACCACGGGCTGAACTGAAACCACACGTCGTGCTGCCATAACAACTGGAACCTGACCAATATGATCTCACTGCTCTGGAGTGTAGACGGTAGGAGTCTGAACTCCTCCTCTGATCTGTAAAGCAACTGGTGCACTAGAATCAACCTTGCCTGAGTTAATGTACCAATTGTACTCAAAAACTATTCCCGGGCCTCCTGAAGCCCATTATAGCAACAAGCACCCCCAGTACCTGTCCCCCAACTAGAACTACTGGCGACTCCTCAACGCCTGCTTTGGTAGGTATCTTAACTACGACACGTGCTCCTCGTTGGCCTCTGTCTTTGACCCTTGCGACATTTGCTTCGGGTAACATCATCAGGAACCGCAGCTCGTGTCCTCACCATCGGTGAGAGAATGGAACGGTAATTTCAAACTTCAAGATCAATTAACTCGCACGATGTGAATGAAAGAAGTGAAATTGTCCTAATAGTTTCGTAGCCTCTCGAAGATAAGTAGAGGCGTCTCCGTAACAATCCACAAGTCTTTACCAAACTCGCTTATGACTCGTAGAACCTATGAACCTAGAGCTCTGATACCAATTTGTCACGACCCAAATTTGCCTCCGTTCGGTATCGTGATGGCACCTAGTCTTAGGGACTAGGTAAGCCTAAAATTTCTACTGATCAACAACAATAATAAAGGAATTTTAACAGTTTCGAAATAGAAATCTTGATAAAGTTTAAAATTTCCCAAAACCCGGTAAATACAAGTCATAAGCTCTACGACATCTTTCAACTGAATCTAAATACAACTGTCTAGAAA
Organism: Nicotiana paniculata; assembly: GCA_005239505.1. Lineage (NCBI taxonomy): Eukaryota > Viridiplantae > Streptophyta > Magnoliopsida > Solanales > Solanaceae > Nicotiana > Nicotiana paniculata. The sequence goes on from ML315004.1 coordinate 149,534, forward strand.
TAATAAGTATAGTTGATATAAATAGGAAGGTGACTCGGAAGCCTGTGAATGCAGCAGCAGGTTTACCTTGAGTCCTCATCCACGATCCATGCAACTAACAATAACAATAACCTGGATCTGCACACAAAAATGCGCAGAAGTGTAGTATGAGCACACCACGGCGGTGCCCAGTAAGTATCAAGACTAACCTCGGTGAAGTAGTGACGAGGACTAGTTAAGACACTACTTGTCTAATAAGTAAAAAGACATAAATGTACCAATGACCGAAATATAATATCTATCTAAAGATTTTTCGATGTAAATAACAGTAGCATCGAATAATACGGAAGAAAATTTAATAGTTACGATCAATAAACAACATAATAGAAATACGCAAAGAGAATGGAAAGAATGCAAGCTAAATGTCGGGAACCACAACCCAATTAAACACTAGAAACTCAACACTGCATCAATTTATTCACGTAAGGCCTTAGCCAATAAACTCAATAAAACTGCCCAAATCATAGAATGAAAACCTTTAAATTTTGAGTGTATTTTGAAAGCTTTAAAGATATAATCATTTCGGAATAGAGAAATTTCTTCTTTGAAACATAATTTCTCTGAACGTATATTTATATATTTTTATAAATAGAAATCTTTAAAACATAGTCTCTTCAAATTACGTGGTGTTCAAATATACTTTCCCAAATACTGTTCTTTCAAATTTCATCAAAATACGTGGTGCTCAAATATACTTTCCCAAATACTTCTCTTTCAAATATCATTTTTCTGCAAGACAAGTACTTTGCAAATATATTGTCGAAATAGAAGTCCTTCAGACATCACTTTTCCTGGAGATAATTGCTTTTCATCTATACTTTTCAGTATATATATATATATATATCCAAATATCCTCAATGATAAATCCACTGGAACAGTCCGCAACTCAGAATTTATCGTGAAATGTATTACTGGGGGAAAGCTCCCAGAATCTCGTCCGTAGTCCCAATTTAAATATGCGATGCAGTACAGGGGAAAAGCTCCCGGATCTCCGTCCGTAGTCCCAATTTAAATATGCAATGCAGTACATGGGGAAGCTCCCGGATCTCGGTCCGTAGTCGCAATTTAAATATGCAATGCAGTACAGGGGGAAAGCTCCCGGATCTCCGTCTATAGTCGCAATTTAAATATGCAATGCAGTACAGGGGGAAAGCTTCCGGATCTCGGTCCATAGTCCCAATTGAAATATGCAATGCAACCACTGAGGAAAACAACCATAATGCGACAGAAACAACATATATTGCCACAACCGGCGCAAAAGCAAACAAGACCGAATGCAAAGTGCGATGAGCAAATCAATACAAAGACTTAAATCACAAAAATGGTAAAAAATATCTCATAAGAAGTCGCCACTGAAAGGAACGCCAAGCACAAAGAGAAAGCAGCATAACGAGGGGAAAACAAGGCAAATATAGCAACAATTCTATATATTCAAGTTCGCAACCAAGAAACCAAATCATCCCGACAAGGGAATCAACTAAAACCAATCTCACTTAGACAATTAGCTTCATCGAATAAACTCAGTTTGAACAAATGTTCAGTAAAAAGGCAGCATCAAAGAAATACCATCAACATGGGCGGTCATCAATTAAACCTAAGTACTACTTAAGGGGAAAATCATTTAAATCACAATGTACGACTCACGGGCATGCTTGACCAATGTATAGATATTCCAATTACTTGTTAGACAATTATAGGGTGAGATTATACTAGTTTTAGTCACATAGGCAACATATGAAGAAAGATATAGTATAATGGTAGGAAAAGCAAAGTCTTCACTTAAGTCAATTAAGATCATTTAATAAACAAGGAATGCTAGGCAAGTACTTCTAATTTGAACAGGAAGAAATGAAACTAGAAATCACAAATTCAGATATAACAATTTCAATTCATACACAGGGAACCTAAGGACCAAAAATTCTAAAAGGGCAATCTATTTGCAAATAAGTCTGAGTACGCACTCGTCACCTCACGTACGCGGCCTACAATCAACATAAAAGACTCAATCCTAAAAGGAAGTTCCCCCACACAAGGTTAGGCAAGATACTTACCTCAAAGACGACAACACGGTACTCAAAAATAGACTTCTCGGGAGAGAAGGCCTCTGGACGACTGAAAATCAACTAAAACAACTTCAAAATACATATAAAACATATAAGGAACTATTCCGAATAATAAAGTCTCAATCTTTACAATATTATAAAAATCGACCCAAAATTCGACCCCTGGGCCCGCACCTGGGAACCCGACAAATTTTACAAAATTCCGATTACCCATTCCGATACGAGTTCACCCATACTAATTTTATCCAATTCCGATAACATTTGGTCATTCAAATCATGAATTTTCATTTTTGATATTTTCTTTCAAAACCCACAATCCCCTCAACCCAAATCAAAAAATTAAATGATAAAAACAATAACTAAATTCATGAAATATATTTAATTCTAGTGGAAGAACACTTACCCATTCTTTTTGTGTGAAAAACCCACAAAGAATCGCCCAAAACCGAGTTCTAGGAGTCAAAATATGTTTAAAATGGTGAAACCCCGATTTTGAGGTTATAAATTGATCTGCCCAGGTATTTTTTAAAGCATCGTGATCACGGACACAAGGATGCGATCACATATAAGAAAAATGATGCTGGCAAAAAGGTACTATGCGATCGCGAATGGGTTGATGCGATCGCATAGAAGAGATTTATGGTGACTGTCCAGTGGAGCATCGCAAACACGACAAGGGGAATACGAATGCGGAGAAGGAGAGCAAGGACACTACGCGAACGCGGGTGTTGCTATGCGATCGCGAAGAGGAAAAACTGGGCTGGTCCATTTTACACTATGCGATTGCGGATGAGTCTATGTGATCACATAGAAGAGAACACTAGATAGCTGAATCAACAGAGTAAAATGAAAGGAAATGGATCCGAACCCTATCCGAAACACACCCGAGCCCTTGGATCTAAAAACCAAATATACACACAACCTCAAAAACATCCTACGGACTTATCCGAGTAATCAAAACACCAAAATAACATCATAACTTTAGATTAAACCTCCAAATCCATAAAAATTCTCCAAACTTCTTAAATTTGAAGTTTTGCATTTAAGGTCCGAATCACGTCAAACCAAGTCCGTTTATTACCAAACTTAACAGATAACACATATAAATTATATTGAACTTTTACCGGGCTGCAGAACCATGATACGGGCCCTATATCACAGGTTTCACCTCAAATTTCATTTTCAAAAATCTGTATATTTTTCAGAAAACAATTTTCTTTAAAAATTCATTTCTCGGACTTGGGACCTCGGAATTCAATTTCGGGCATACACCCAAGTTCCATATTTTCCTACGGACCCTCCGGGACTGTCAAATCACGGTTCTGAGTCCGCTTACCAAAAACGTTGACCGAAGTCAACTTTATTCAAATTTCTAATACAAAATTATCATTTTAAACAATTTTTCACATAAAGGCTTCCCGACTACACGCTCGGGCTGTGCACACAAATCGAGGTGCGAGAAGAGGTTTTCACGACCCCGGAACACAAAATTAGCTAGAAATATACGGGATGACCTTTTGGGTCATTACAAAAGCCTTTCACAATATTTATGTCTCGACAATTGTAAACAGAACAAGTTTCACTTTAAATAACAGAAAAAGAAGAATATGAAATAATGACAATAAAACAAGGAGTGTTCCAGCATTTATTTTATAAACAGTAAAACATGCATATTCTCCCTTATCATTGTCTTGTTGCGGCGTGCAACCTGATCCCACCTATTCACAAATATCACAATTAATTTGTTCACCCGTATCATAATCAATTATCCACCCTTATCACAGCCCCCTTATCACAATCAATTTTTTTTTATTCATAAAAAATTTCACAGTTCAGGCCAAGATTTTCACAACACCTTTATTTCAATTTCAAACAGAAAACAGTATAGCTCGTAAGCTTCAACCAATATCATTTTACAATAAAACCAACCAGAATATATGTAAACACCGTAATGTTGTCAACCTAGTTCAATCTTTATGTACTATGATAGAATCGAGAGAAAAGCCAACACCTTTAACACACTTGCAACAACAATTGGCAATAATCGTGAAATCAAATAGCCACGTAATCCTCAAAAGTCCAAATACTGTGAAACTGCAATTTTGAAAACTTCCTCAATATTATCAAAAATGAAAGCAACAGGAACACAAATATATATGTGATTCGTAGAAACAATGCCAAACTACTCAACCGTTTTGTACCACAAGGGAACCAAATAAACAACCCATACTCTTTCCAAAATAACCACAACAATATTTAAAAACAACGGAATAAGGCCAAGTAATCGTAGAAACAATAAGAAACATAGAACAATTAAGTCAGGAGTCAATTAACTTGGGAATGGGGAAGGGATCATGTTTAACAGACCATTTGGTGGTGCATAGATACTCGTCACCTCACCTATACACCACACACATGCATTTCACATAGAAAAAAAGTGGGGACTCCTATTTCCTCATGTCAAAGTTAGACCAAACACTTACCTCAAATTCGAAGGCCACTCACTGCTCAATTATAGCTTTTCCCTTTGAATTCACCTCCAATACACTCGAATCTAACCATAATTAAATTAATATCATTAATTAATTCTAAAAGAACTAACTTTACTGAAAATTATAATTTTTCCTAAGTTTTCTCAAAAAAAGTAAAAACCCGACCCCGGGCCTGCTTGGTCTAAACTCGGAGTTCTGACCAAATTACGTTTACCCATTCACCCACGAACCCAAATATACAATTAGTTTCGAAATCCGACCTTAATTCGAGAAAAAGATTCGATTTTTACAAAATTCCCTAATTCTACCCAAACCTTCAATTTTTACCATGAAAATTCTTAGTTTTTGATTTAAAAGTGATGAAAAAAAATGAGTAATTGAAAGAGTAAAGTTTAGAATTGATTACCTATGACTTGGGGATGATATTTGGTGAAGAAATTCGTTCATAGGGCTGTGGTGTTCGAAAATTTGAAGAAGAAGAAGTCCGCCCGTTTTATATATATTTTTCTGCTAGCTATTCTGCCTCGTTTTTTGTGCCAAACGATCCCGAAACTCTATTTTTATGTCTTCAATGGATACCTTGTGAAATTCTAGTCAAGTTAGCTTTTGAATCACTTCATTTGACCTTATAATGACGAAGATATGTAGGCTTTAATATTTGCAAATAACACAGATTTTTAATACGCCGTCAGTGACAATTTCATAATTAATCTGAAAAATCTGGCAACCTTCGTAAAATGACCATAAAATCCTCATACCATGTCCAAATCCGATGATTTGTTTTGCTACGGGTCAGTAATTACGATACAAATCTAATAATTCATTTAAAACAGAAACCGGAGCTCATTTGTTCACTATGATATCATTTATGATTGAAGAAACAACGTCGAAGCATAAGAAAGAACCAGCGCAACACAACCCAAACCTATTTGAAACTCACCCGAGCCCTCGGGGCTCTAAATTAAACATGCACGCAAGTCTAAAAATATCATATGGACTTGCTCGTGCGATCAAATCATGAAAATAACATGTAAAACTATGAATTAAACCTCAAAACTCTTTATTTTTCTCAAGAACACTTAAAGTTCACTATTTATCAACCGGATGTCCGGATCATGTCAAATGAACTATGTTTTTCACCAAATTTCACAGGCAAGGCGTAAATATCATAAAAAACCTGTATCGAGCTCCGGAACCACAAAGAATCGATACCAACGGTTTCAAACATAAATTCCTTTCTTTATTTCATTCATATTTCAGCAAAACAATTTCTTTCAAAAATTGATTTATAAGGCTTGGGACCTCGGAATTAATTTTTGCGCATACGCCCGAGTCCCATATTTTACTGCGGACCTCCCAGGATCGTCATAACATAGATCCAGGTCCGTTTACTCAAAATGTTCACCAAAGTCAATTTTAATAAAATTTTAACTCAAAAAATTACTATTTCTCATATTTTCACATAAAAGCTTTCTAGTTTCACGCCCGGACTGCGCATGCAAATAGAGGTATTTAAAATTAACCTTTTAGGGCTATTAAGCCTATAACGGAGTCTAGTTTCACAGAATGACACCTTGGCTCATCACAATCTCCACCTCTAAAACAAACGTTCGTCCTCAAAAGGACATAGAAAATTACCTGATATGGCAAACAAGTGAGGATATCTACTCTGAACGTCTGACTCGGACTCCCAAGTAGCTGGATCAATGGGCTGGCCTCTCCATTGCACTAGAAAGGAAGGATAACTCTTAGACCTCAACTGACGAACCTGTCAGTCTAAAATAGCTATCGGCTCCTCTTCATAAGTCAAGTCTTTGTCCAATTGGACAGAGCTGAAGTCTAACACGTGGGACGGGTCACCATGATATTTCTGGAGCATAGACACATGGAATACCGGATGAACTGAGGATAACCCTGGAGGCGACGCAAGTCTATAATCGACCTCCCCCACTCTATCAAAAATCTCAAATGGCCCGATGTACTTAGGGCCCAACTTACCCTTCTTCACAAATCTCATAACACCCTTCGTGGGCGACACACGAAGCAATACTCTCTCTCCAACCAGGAATGACACATCACAAACCTTACGATCGACATAACTCTTTTGCCTAGACTGAGCTGCATGAAGTCTCTCCTGAATAATCTTGACCTTATCTAAGGCCTCCTGAACTAAGTCTATACCCAACAACCGAGCCGCCTCAAACCATCCACCTGGCGATCTGCACCGTCTACCATATAACGCCTCATAAGGAGCCATCTGAATGCTCGTCTGATAGCTATTATTATAAGCAAACTCTGCTAACGGCAAGAACTGATCCCACAAACCTCCAAAGTTAATAACATAAGCGCGGAGCATATCCTCCAATATCTGAATGGTACGCTTGGACTGCCCGTCAGTCTGAGAGTGAAATTTTGTGCTCAACTCCACTCAGGTACCCAACTCACGTTGAAGCGTCCTCCAAAAGTACGAAGTAAACTGCGTACCACGATCAGAAATGATAGACACGGGCACGCCGTGAAGGCAAAGAATCTCTCGAATATATATCTCTGCCAACCGCTCCAAAGATAAGTACTTGCCACCAGAATGAAATGCGCTGATTTAGTCAGCTTATCCACAATAGTGATATGCTCCCACTTCCACTCAGGAATATCTATCTGCCATAGCAAACCACCAGGTCTCTGATGCTCATACTTTACCTACTGACAATTTAAGCAACGAGCCACATACGCCACAATGTCCTTTTTCATCCTTCTCCACCAATAATGCAGTCTCAAATGTTGGTACATTTGAGCTACCCCTGGGTGAATAGAATACTTAGAACTGTGAGCCTCCTAAAAGATCAACTCACGAAGGTCATCAACATTAGGCACACATAACCGACCATGCATCCTCAAAATACCATCATCTCCAACTATAACCTGCTTGGCATCACTGCGCCGAACTGTGTCCCTAAGGACCGCCAAATGTGGGTCATCATCCTGTCGCTGCTGAATACACTCAAATAGGGAAGACCGAGCTACTATACAAGCTAGAACACTACTGGGGTAAATATCCAACGTCACGAACTGATTAGCCAACGTCTGAATGTCTGAAGCTAACGGTCTCTCACCAACTGGAATATACGCAAGGCTACCCATACTCACCGCCTCTATTTTCTTAATGGTTGCTCATAGCCAATTACAGAATTATCAAACAACTTCACGTTAGCAATAATATCCTTTCAAACCTTCATAATACTGATAACGAGATGTGATTCATGAAGACCTCATAATTATATACCCGACTTAACGTGTCTCATTTAACGCCACAAGGGAGCACATACCTCGTAGGTCAAAGCTCAATAATTATAACACGGATTTGGTAAACTATGCACAGTTAATTAATTAATTTATTTATTTAAAAATTATTAGTATTACTTTTATTATTATTTATTCATTTATTAAGATTATTATTATTATTTTTTATACATAAATTGTTGAATCAGCCTAACAGGCATGACTCCCTACCAGTACCATAACAAAATTTTAATTCACAAGGGAGAATTTAAACACAAGAATTTCCGTCACCAGGACCTCGTCCTTACATAACTTCCACCACGACCCATAGCCCGATTTAAACATCTCAAATCATATTAAAATGCGAGGATCTCGTACTCAAATCTGAATGACAAGCAACATGCGTATCGTGCCAATAGGAACATTCCATTTCCTTCCTTTATATATTTTCCGTTTAACAAAATTACAACACGTAATGATAGACGCAGCTATCTCCATAGAATCCCACAATACAAGTATTCACATAAGTAGATTTTTGACTTACGAAGCTCATCCGAGAGTAGAGCGTATTAGAAGAATTTTATTAGTTATGCATAATCATATTAAGTTCAGGAAATCATCACTTTATACTAATTAGAGATTGTTCTTGTAATGACACCATTTAATGTAACGTCCTCAGCCATACCATGGAAAATATATCATCAGGATGGGTCTCCACCTCTAGGAATCTAACCTCCACTTTCGACATTTCGACCCTTTTTTACCTAGTTGGTCATGTAGTTGAGTTGTAACCACAATGGGGCACGTAGCCTGAGTGCACTGATGAATTATGACTCTCCCAAATCTAGAACAGTTCCTACCACTAGCCGAAATAAAGTATTATCTTTCCCTGAGTCGCACAAAAATTTTACAATCATAATTGAGTCCTTTAATAAGTCTGGGGACTCGCCCTCTGGATATATGAACTGAAGTAGGAATATGACAGGCTAACTTATCCAACCTGATGGCATATCCTAACACCGTCATGGTGACCTGACGCAATCGTTCAAACCCTATGCGCCACGTATTATAGAGAGTCTGAGAAGCAAATCTTTCAAAAGCATTTATGGGAACAGAGTCAAGCAATTGATGCTGCATTAGCTGGTCATCCTCTTTGTAGTCTTGTCACAAACACGGACACCTAATTTTTTATTTTACTATGTTAAGTCAACACTGTTGAGCTACCCTCTTTATTCATATACTTTTTCATCATTCTTTTGGGGTAACTATCATCTCTATTGATGCACAATGATCCAAAAAGTAGAGTTCTATACAAATAAACCTTGGCACGAACCATATAGTCGAGAAGCTTGTCAACCACTATACTCCATCTGGAGCACCCCAAAATCCGCAACCTGACTTCCACGCTGAGTAAACATTCTGTAGATTTAAAGTTTGTCATATAACTCCTTTGGTACTGAGTTATAGGGTTATTATGGTGGCAGACATATCGCAAGTCCTAACTTTATCTCTTGAAAAATCTCAGGCCTTATACATTCCAGGCCAAAACCGATATAGCACATGACCCCGCAGCCTATTCCTTGATAGTGGACTTCCCCACTTGGCACGAAGCCATAGGTCACAATGTCTGATAATTCACAATGTCTGATAATTCATAATGATAAAATTCACAGCTTATATAAATCAACTCTGTTGCTTTCAAATATTCCCTTGTTATGCCATACTGGAGTAGCTATAAATCCTTATGGGATATGGACTAGTCCAACATGTACCGACTAAGCTATAACCTCCTCATCCAGATCCATTTGAGACTTTACAATAGGTGTTGATGCTCGAGCTTTAGACTGAGCTCCACTTCTGTCTCTTCCCCTAATCGTAGTTGTCATTGGGGATTCACCTCTTGTCCGGTTGTACACGCTTTGTGTGTTGTCGATATTTGTGAGAGGACAAGAATAAGCAAGTTCAATCATCAATGGTAGAATAAATTCGCATGATGGAGTAGAATAGAAGTGAAATTGTTCCAAACTTCATAGCCTCCGAGAGATAAATACAGATGTCTCCGTACCGATCCTTCAGACTCTACCAAGTTTTTTCGTGAATTATGAGACCTAGGCAACCTAGTGCTCTGATACTAACTTGTCACGACCCAAATTCCAAACTTTAGGGATTGTGATGGCACCTAACACAACACTTGCTAGGAAAGCCAATGTTAGAATTCGAGTAGCTAATTTCCTTTGATTATTTTCTTAAACATCAATAAATATATTTAAAGTAAACTTAATTTAAATGATTTCCAAAGATAAAATAATAAGCAATTGAATAAAAACGAACCACAAACTAATCATATAATACATCTAGAACAAACCCAGAGTCTGGTGACACAATTCACGAACTACTAAAGAATACTACAAACAGTGGGCTGAAAGAAATAGTGTAACTGTTCTGAATATACTAAAAAAGTTTTATAAAAATAGGAGAAGACTCTCGGGATCTGCGAACGCCGGCAGATATACCTCGTGTCTCCGAATAAATAGATGGATGCTCTAAAAATCTCTACTACTGGCTAGTACCTGGATCTGCACAAAAGAGTGAAGAGTGTAGTATCAGTACAACCGACCCCATGTACTGAGTAAGTGCCGAGCCTAACCTCGACGAAGTAGTGACGAGGCTACGGCGGGGCATTAACAACATATAACCTGTGACAATAATATATACTATAACGCAATAAAACAATTCTACACGAACAAGAAAAATATAACTGAGACAATAAATATAAAATAAGAAGGAAATCTAAATAAATAAATAAGTACTGCAACAACAATGAAATAACTCAGCCGCCTTTTCCAGGCCGCAACTATAACCAATCTCAAATAATTTTCATGTTTCCAAACTTCAACTTTAAATAAAAGTAGTGCCAAAATATGAAAAATAGTAATATAAAATAGTAAGTTTTCAAATCTTTGTTTTCCTTTGAAAATCAGTAAAAATATAAATGTCCTCCCTTATCGCTCTTTGTTGTGGTGTGCAACCCGCTCCCACCTGTCCACCCTTATTGCTCCTCCCTAAATATATCACCCTTTATTACTCATGTTGCGGCGTGCAACCCCATCCCACCTGTCCACCCTTATCACTCCTTGTTGCGGCGCCTAACCCGCTCCCACCAGACATATCATATAAATTTATTCATAATTTCACAATTCAAGTCAAATCCTTTCACAATATCTATGTCTCGACAATTGTAAACAGAACAAGTTTCACTTAAAATAACAGTAAAAGAAGAATATGAAATAATGACAATAAAACAATGAGTGTTCCAACCTTTATTTTATGAACAGTAAAACATGCATATTCTCCCTTATCATTGTCTTGTTGCGGTGTGCAACCTGATCCCACCTATTCACAATATCACAATCAATTTGTTCACCCGTATCACAATCAATTATCCACTCTTATGAAAACCCCCTTATCATAGCCCCTTATCACAACCCCCTCATCACAATCAAATTTGTTTATTCATCAAAAACTTTCACAGTTCCGGCCAAGCCTTTCACAACACATTTATTTAAACAATTGCAAACATAAAATATTATAACTCATAAGCTTCAACCAATATCATTTTGCAATAAAACCAACCAGAATATATGTAAACACCGTAACTCTGTTAATCCAGTTTAATCTTTATGTACTATGATAGAATCAAGAGAGAAGCCAACACTTTTAACGCACTTGCAACAACAATTGTCAATAATCGATTGAAATCAAATAGCCACGTAAACCTCAACAGTCCTAATACATATAAACTACAATTCTCATAACTTCTTCAATATTATCAAAAACGAAAGCAACAGGAACATAAATATATACTATGCCTCGTGAAACAAGGCCAAACTACTCAACCGTTTTGTACCACAAGGGAACCAAATAAAAAACCCATACTCTTTCCAAAATAACAAAAACAATGTTTAACAACAACGGAATAAGGCCAAGTAATTGTAGAAACAATACAGAACATAGAACAATTAAGTGAGGAATCAATTAACTTGGGAACGGGGAAGGGGTCATGTTTAACAGACCATTTGGTGGTGCATAGATAATCGTCAGCTCACCTATACACCACACACATGCATTTCACATAGCAAACAAATGGGGACTCCTATTTCCTCAAGTCAAAGTTAGACCAAACACTTACCTCAAATTCGCAGGCCTGTCACTACTTAATTATAGCTTTTCCCTCTGAATTCACCTCCAAGACACTCGAATCTAACCATATTAATTTAATATAATTAATCAATGCTAAAGGAACTAACTTTACTGAAAAATTATAATTTTTCCTAAGTTTTCTAAAAATATATAAGAATCCGACCCCGGGCCCGCTTGGTCTAAACTCGGGGTTTGGACCAAATTATGTTTACCCATTCACACACGAACCCAAATTTACAATTAGTTTCGAAATCCAACCTCAATTCAAGGTAAATATTCGATATTTACAAAATTTCCTAATTCTACCCAAACCCTCAATTTTTACCATGAAAAATCTTAGTTTTTGATTTAAAAGTGATGAAAAACAACGAGTAATTGAAAGAGTAAAGTTTAGAATTGATTACTCATGACTTGGGGATGCTATTTGGTGAAGAAATTAGTTCCTAGGGCTGTGGAGTTCGAAAATTTGAAGATGAAGAAGTCTGCCCGTTTTATATATACTTTCTGTCAGCAATGCTGCCTCTTTTCTTCAATGGATTCTTTGTTAAATTCTAGTAAAGTTAGGCTTTTGAATCACTCAATTTGATCTTATAGTGAAGGAGATATGTAGGTTTTAATATTTGCAAATAGTGCAGATTTTTAGTACGCCGTCAGTGGCAATTTCGTAATTAAAATTAAATATCTGGCAACCTTAGTAAAATAACAATAAAATCCTCATACGATGTCCAAATTCGATGATTCTTTGCGCTACGGGTCCGTAATTACAATACGGATCTAATAATTTATTCAAAATAGAAATCGGCGCTCATTTGTTCATTATGATATCATTTATGCTTGAAGAACAGATGTCGAAGCATAAGAAAGAACGAGCGCAACACAAACCAAACCTATTTGACACTCACCCGAGCCCTCCGTGTCACGACCCCAAATCCTAACTGGCCGTGATGGCGCCTATCATGGAACTAGGCTAGCCGACTACCGCGCGTCACATTTCCTTTTTGAAAATCCCATTTAAGTTTCAAGCAATTCACGACAATATACAGGAAGTTCTTAATATATAGGCAAATTTTATACATAGTACTGCCATCCCCAAAACCCGGAGACAACATGTCATGAGAATCTAGTGAAATAAGCTAAAATAAAGTACTATGATAAAAAACTCCGAATCAAAGCTAAATACAACAGGAAGGGAAAGCAGAGATGCTGCGAACGGTGAACAACCACCTCTATATCCCCACGATCCGGCTCCGCTGCGATATATATATAAAAGCTAACGCTCGATATCTGTTCCTGAATTTGCACACAGAGGTGCAGAGAGTAATGTGAGTACTCCAACTCAGTAGTAATTGAAATAAATCAAGTCTAAGTAGCAAGGAATCACATAAAAGCAATGTCATCAAGTCGCAATATACACAACCTCACTTTCCAATAGTATACATACATGTACGAAATCGTAAAGCCTTAGAAATCAACTTCACAAAAGTCCTTAAAACAATGCACATTTTTAACAACTTTAAAACAAGGATTTGGTATGCAAATGAATGTAGTAAAATCATAAGTATCCCCTCGGGCAAAAACATGTTTCATAATCAGCCCCTCGGGCATGCCTCACAATCCCTCAGCACCTCACAATCACTCAACACCTCACAGCCACTTATGCCTCCCAATCACTCAATCACTCGCACTCGGTGTGCTCACTGGGGGTGTGTATAGACTCCGGAGGGGCTCCTTCAGCCCTAGCACTAATATCACTCAACACCTCACCATCACTCTTGGCCCTCAGCCATACTCGGTGGATCCATTCGAAAAGCCCGTCGAGCGAAGTAATAGAACGGGGTACTCGACCCGAAAACATCATTTTAATGCTCATGTAGTGTAAATCAGGCTGAGTTTCAAATAAAACAGTATGCACAATGATGCTGAGTAAAATCATCAACAGGTAGTGCGGAAACCAACAGTAAAACGCCCTCAAAAGGGGTCTAAACCGATCGACACGAGGCCCCAAACACGGCTTACAACCCAAATATTCCACAAATCTTTTGAACATAATTTAACATAAGAGTTTCAGCAAATATGCAACTCATTAGTTGTCGCGGAGAGGACCTAATCCAATCCAAAAATCAGTACGCGCCACATATTCGTCATCCGACATGTGCGCCATTACAAATTCAGTGAGAAAAAATGTGTAGTCTGGGTTCCATACCCTCAGGACAAGATTTAAGACCATTACTTACCTCTACCGGGTCGTGACACTAGTCCGCTATGACTTTCCCCCTCAAACTGGCTCCCGATTGCTCCGAATCTAGCCAAACCAGTTCAAAATCATTAACATATACTCAAGGAACACAACCTAACACAAAGTTGTCAATTTAATCAAAAATCTCGAAACTCGGCCAAACCGAAGCCCTGGACCCACATCTCGAAATTCAATAATTTTTACATCCTTGGAATCCTCGTCCCTCCCACGATTCTATGCATACCAAGAAAACTAAAATTGGACCACAGTTGCCCACTCAAATCCACAAAAGAAAAACAAATTTTTCATGCACCCTTCTTCCCCAACTTTGGCTAAATTTCCAGACTTTTTGTAGTTTAATCACTTAAGGATTGACATAGAAGTGTGTTAAGAAGTTGAAATTCTTACCTTCAGATGATTTCCCTTGATTCCCGTTCAACTCTCTTTCAAAATATCTCAAGTCCGCATGCAACAATGGAGAAAATAACAACAAAATTCGCACTTCCGGCCTTTTAAACATTCTACCCAGCTAAAATAATTCCTTCACTGCGATCGCAAACATTGGCACGCGATCACGAAGAACAAACTTGCTGCCCCACCAATTTACCTTACGCGATTGCAAACAACCTCACATGATCGCGATTCATCAAGACTTAAACCCACGCGATCGCAAACCCTTCCACGCGATCGCGAAGAACAAAGCTTAACTTGCCCACGCGCCCCTTTTAACTCTATGCGATCGTAAACAAGGACACACGATCGCTCTGACTAAACACTCATACTCACGCGATCACAAACCATTCCATGCGATCGCGATTAACAAAAACCCTGCCTCATCAATTTAACCCTACGCGATCGCAAATATCCTCACGCGATCGCGTAGAAGAAAACCAGAACCTTACACCAGCAGCAATCTGCCCAGAATTCAAGCCAAAAGTTGGTCCGTTAACCACCCGAAACACACACGAGGCCCTCGGGACCTCAACCAAACATATCAACATATCTCATAACATCATTAAAACTTAGTCGATCCCTCGAAACACTAAAAAAACACGAAAACACCAAATTTTCATCAAATTCAAGCCTAAGAACTTTGAAACTCGTAAAATTCGCCAACTACGCCAAAACCAACCAAAACACCTCCGATTCACCTAAAATTTTGCGGACATATCCAAAATGACATTATGAAACTGTTCCAACTTCCAAAATTCCATTCCGACCTCGATAGCCTATTTTCCACTGCCGACCGGAAATCGCCAAAAACTAACTTCCGCCAATTCAAGCCTAATTCTACACCGGACATCACAAAAATAGTCTGAACAAACGCCTAAGTCCCAAATCACCTAACGAAGCTATTCGAGCCATAAAATCCGCATTTCGAGGTTGTTTACCAATAAGTAAACTCTCAGTTGACTTTCTCAACTATTAGGCTACTTTAAAAGGCTAAATGCCTAAACTCTCACCATAACTACTCCAGAATAAAATCAACTTATCCAACACATCAAAAACAAGATAGCGATACATGACAAATGCCGAAATAGGGGAAATGGGGTAAATCTCACGGAAAGACCGGTCGGGTCTCCCCCTCTTAAACAAACGTTCGTCCTCGAACGGGTCTAGAAACATACCTGGTGCCTCGAATAAGTGAGGATATCTGTCCTACATCTCCCGTTCGGTCTCCCAGGTGGCATCCTCCACCGGATGCCCTCTCCACTGAACCTTCACTGAAGCTATATCCTTAAACCTCAACTTCTTGACCTGATGACCCAAATAGCCACTGGCTCTACCTCATATGACATATCACCCTCGAGTTGAACCGTGATAAAATCCAAAACATGGGAAGGGTCACCAACATACTTCTGGAGCATCGAAACATGGAATACTGGATGAATACTCGATAAACTGGGAGGTATAACAAGCCTATAGGACACCTCCCCAACCCTATGAAGTACCTCAAATGGTCCAATGAACCTGGGATTCAGTTTTCCTCTCTTCCCGAATCTCATAACACCTTTCATGGGTGATACCTTCAGCAACACCTTATCCCCAACCATGAAAGACACATCTCGGACCTTCCGGTCCGCATAACTCTTCTACCTAGACTGCGTCGTGCGAAGCCGCTCCTGAATCAACTTTGCCTTACTAAAAGCATCCTGAAACAAGTTTGTGCCCAATAGCCTAGCCTCACCCGACTCAAACCAACCAACTAGAGATCTATACCTCCTACCATACAAGGCCTCATACGGAGCCATGTGAATACTCGACCGATAGCTGTTATTATATGCAAACTCCGCTAGTGGCAGAAACTGATCCCATGAACCACCAAAGTCAATCACACAAGCACGCAACATGTCTTCCAAAATCTGAATGGTACGCTCCGACTGCCCGTCGGTCTGAGAATGAAACGCTGTGCTCAACTCAACCTGAGTACCCAACTCTCTCTGCACGGCTCTTCAAAATTGGGACCTGAACTGAGTGCCTCTGTCGGAAATGATAGAATTTTGAACCCCATGCAAATGGACAATATCCCTGAAATAAATCTCAGTTAACCTCTCTGATGAATACGTAGTACCAACAGGAATGAAGTGCACGTACTTGGTCAGCCGATCCACAATAACCCATATAGCATCAACCACCTCGAAGTCCGTGGGAGTCCAACTACGAATTCCATGGCGATTTGCTACCACTTACACTGCGGAATATCAAACCTCTGAAGCAATCCACCCGGTCTTTAGCGCTCATACTTGACCTGCTGACAGTTGAGACACCGAGCCACAAACTCCACAACATCCTTCTTCATTATCCTCCACCAATAATGCTGCCTCAGATCCTGATACATCTTTGCGGCACCCGGATGGATGGAATACCGCGAACTATGAGCCTCTACTAGAATCAAATCTCGAAGTCCATCTACATTGGGCACGCAAATCCGGCCCTGCATCCTCATGACCCTATCATCACCAATAACCACATCTCTGGCATCACCGTGACGTACCCTGTCCTGAAGAACAAGAAAATGTGGATCATCATACTAGCACGCTCTAATTTGATCGTAAAGAGAAGAATTGGAGGCTACACAGGCCAACACCTGCGGGGGTTCTGATAGATCCAATCTAACCAAATGACCTACTAAGGCCTGCACATCAAGAGATAATGGACGCTCTTCTATTGGAAGGTAAGCTAAACACCCCAAACTCTCTGCTCTGCGACTCAAGACATCGGCCACTACATTGGCCTTCCCCGGATGATATAAGATAGTAAGGTCATAACCCTTGAGGAGCTCTAACCATCTCCTCTGAATCCCCTCACTGGACACCACATGCCCCAAGAAATCTACCGATCCCAGCCAAAACTCACACTTGGAGAATTTCGCATAAAGTTTCTCCTCCCTCAATCTCTGTAACAGAACTCTCAAATGCTGAGCATGCTCTTCCTGGCTACGAGAATAAACCAGGATGTCATCAATGAACACAATGACGAAGGAATCAAGATAAGGCTGAAACACGCTGTTCATCAATTGCATGAACGCAACTGGGGAATTGGTCAGCCCAAACGACATAACCAAGAACTCATAATGACCATACCTGGTCTTGAAAGAAGTCTTCGGGATATCAGAATCCCGAATCCTCAACTGATGGTACCCAGATCTCAAATCCATCTTGGGAAATACTCTGGCTCCCTGAAGCTGGACAAACAAATCATCAATACGGGTCAAGGGATACTGGTTCTTCACCGTAACCCTATTCAAATTTCGATAATCAATACACATACGCATGGACCCATCATTCTTCTTAACGCACAACACCGGTGCACCCCAAGGTGACACACTAGGACGAATGAACCCCTTATCCAGGAGATCCTGAAGCTGCTACTTCAATTCCTTTAGCTCCGCTGGCGCAATACGATATGGTGGAATAGAAATAGGCTGAGTGCCTAGCACCAGGTCAATACCAAAATCAATATCCCTATCAGGTGGCATGCCTGACAGGTTTGCAGGAAACACATCCGGAAATTCACGAACCACAAGAACTGAATCAATAGCGTCTCACCACCGACATCCCTCACAAAGGTCAAATAAGTTAAACACCCCTTTTTAACCATGCGTCGAGCCTTCAGGTAAGAAATCACCCTGCTAGGCATATACTCAGAATAATCTCTCCACTCAACCCTCGGACACCCTGGCATAGCTAAGGTCACGGTCTTAGCGTGACAATCAAGAACATCATGGCACAGAGATAACCAATCCATGCCCAATATCATGTCAAAATCGACCATACTGAGTAGTAGTAGGTCCACTCAGGTCTCCAAACCCCCAATAGATATCATGCATGACCGATACACGCGGTCCACAACAACAGTATCTCCCACCGGAGTCGACACATGAACATAGGTGACCAGAGACTCACGAGGCACATCCAGAAAATCGGCAAAATATGAAGAAACATAGGAATATATGGAACCAGGGTCAAATAAAGCCAAGGCATCACGACAACAGACTGAAACAATACCTGCAATTACGGAATTTGAGACCATAACATCCGGCCTGGCTGGAAATTCATACATACGAGCCTGACCTCCCTCTGCTCGACCTCCCCCTCTAGAGCGGCCTTTGGCTGACTGACCACCACCCCTAGCTGCCTGGGCAGGTGGTGAAGTGACTGGAGCTGAAGTCGAGGGCTGGCCCCTCTTCTCAGAAGATGCACCGGAACGGCGGGGACACTGCCTCCACCCGTGCCCGAACTCTCCGCACTCAAAACAACTACCTGGAGCTGGAGGCGGGGACAAATAGAAACCCCTAGCACCTGCACAGCCACTAGAAGACTCCTGAATAGATGAACCGTGAACTAGAGATGCTCGAGCTGCACTCTGAGCTGGGAGGGCACCAAATGAAGTACGGCCTGACTGAGAACCACGGGGACCCTGCCCCGAAGATACACCACTATAAGCTGGGCGGCCTGACTCAGGAGGCCTGAACAGACGGCCCGTGCCCTACTGAAACTGTCCCCTGAAGGGAGCACCACTTGAATTTACCGAACCACGAGGCCACTTAGCCTCCCTCTCCTTCCGCTCCTGGCGGCGAACAGACTCAATATCTCGAACTATGTCAACAAACTGCTCGAATAAAGCACCTGATACTCTCTCTCGAGTCATAAACCACCGAAGCTGATAAGAAATACCATCTACAAACCTCCTCACCCTCTCCCTATCAGTAGGGATAATCTCAGAAACATGCCTAGCCAACTCAAAAAATTTCATGTCGTATTGAGTGACTGATAAATCTCCCAGGCGCAGCTGCTCAAACTGCCTACGCTGCTCCTCTCTGTGGGATTGAGGAACATACTTCTCCAAAATGATCGCGGAGAAATGCTGCCAGGTAAGAGGTGCTGAACCAACCGGTCTACGCCTCTCGAAAGACTCCCACCAAGTAAAAGCATCACCCGCAAACTGAAAGGTAACAAACGAGACCCCACTAGTCTCCAAAATACCCACGGTGCACAGTATCCTCTGGCACCTATCTAGAAATCCCTGGGCATCCTCGCCATCTGTACCGCTGAAAGTCGGAGGCTGAAGTCTGTTGAACCTCTCCAATTTGTGTTGCTCGTCCTCAGGCATAGCAGGGACCACATAATCTTGAACCAGAGCAGCTGGTTGAGGTGGGGCTGCTCCCGGTGCCTGAATACCCTGTGTAGCCTTCTCAGGTGCCCGGGTTGCTGGAGTCTGATTGCCTCCCCTGGCTTGAGTTGTGGTGGTAGAAGACGAAATGGAAACGGCCTGAGCCAAACCAGTGCATACTGAAAATATCTGAGAAAGGGCCTCCTGAAGACCCGGAATAAACATAGGCACTGCTGGTGCCTGAGCCTGTCCCGCTGGGACACCATCAGCGGGAACCTGATCATGATCAATAGGGGGATCCTGAGGTACTTTCCCAGCTGTTGTGCGGGCTGGCCCCCTACCTCTACCACGGCCTCGACCTCTCGGTGGTCTAGCCGGTGACTGGTCACTCTGATCGGTATGGCGTGTCCTCGCCATCTGTGAGAGAATGAAACGATGTAAGTTCATATTTCAAGAATCAATAGATCAGCACGAAAGAGTTAAGAAAGATAGAATGTTCCCTAAAAGTTCGGCAGCCTCTCGAAGATAAGTACATATGTCTCCTTACCGATCCGCAAGACTCTACTAAACCTGCTCATGACCGTCGAGTCCTATGTAACCTAGGGCTTTTATACCAAACTGTCTCGACCCCAAATCCTAACCGGCCGTGATGGCGCCTATCGTGGAACTAGGCTAGCCGACTACTGCGTGTTCACATTTCCTTTTTGAAAATCCCATTTAAGTTTCAAGAAATTCACGACAATATACAGGAAGTTCTTAATATATAGGAAAATCTTATACACAATACTGTCATCCCCAAAACCCGGAGCCAACATGTCATGAGCATCTAGTGAAATAAGCCAAAATAAAGTATTATGATACAACACTCCGAATCAAAGCTAAATACAACAGGAAGGGAAAGCAGAGATGCTGCGAACGCTGAACAACCACCTCTATATCCCCACGATCCGGCTCCTCTGCGATATATAAACAAAAGCTAACGCTCGATATCTGCTCCTGAATCTACACACAGAGGTGTAGAGAGTAATGTGAGTACGCCAACTCAGTAGTAATGGAGATAAATAAGGTCTAAGTAGCAAGGAATCGCATAAAATCAATGTCTTCAAGTTGCAATATACACAACCTTACTTTCAAATAGTATACATAGATGTACGAAATCGTCAAGCCTTAAAAATCAACTTCACAAAAGTCCTTAAAACAATGCACATTTTTAACAACTTTAAAACAAGGATTTGGTATGCAAATGAATGTAGTAAAATCATAAGTAGCCCCTCGGGAATAAACATGTTTCATAATCATCCCCTCGGGCATGCCTCACAATCCCTCAGCACCTCACAATCACTCAGCACCTCACAGCCACTCATGCCTCCCAATCACTCAATCACTCGCACTCGGTGTGCTCACTGGGGGTGTCTACAGACTCCGGAGGGGCTCCTTTAGCCCAGGCGCTAATATCACTCAGCACCTCACCATCACTCTTGTCCCCCGACCACACTCGGTGGAACCACTTGAATAGCCCCTCGGGAAAAGTAATAGAACGGGGTTCTCGACCCGAAAACATCATTTTAATGCTTAGTAGTGTAATCAGGCTGAGTTTCAAACAAAACAGTATGCACAATGATGCTGAGGAAAATCATCAACAGGTAGTGAGGAAAACAACAGTAAAACGCCCTCGAAAGGGGTCTAAACAAGTCGGCACGAGGCCCCAAACACGGCTTACAGTCCAAATATTCCACAAATCTTTAGAACATAATTTAATATAATATTTTGAGTAAATATGCAACTCATTAGTTGCCGCGGAGAGGACCTAGTCCAATCCAAAAATCAGTACGCGCCACATATTCATCATGCGACATGTGCGCCATTCCAAATTCAGTGAGAAAATGTGTAGTCCGAGGTTCCATACCCTCAGGAAAAGATTTAAGACCATTACTTACCTCTACCGGGCCGTGACACTAGTCCACTATGCCTTTACCCCTCAAATTGGCTCCCGATTTCTCCGAATCTTGCCAAAACCAGTTCAACATCATTAACATATACTCAAGGAACACAACCCAATCGAAACTTATCAATTTAATCAAAAATCTCGAAATTCGGCCAAACCCGAGCCCGGGGCCCACATCTTGGAATTTAATAATTTTTACATCATTGGAATGCTCGTCCTTCCACAATTCTATGCATACCAAGAACACTAAAATCGGATCACAATTGCCACTCAAATCCTCAAGAGAAAAATAAATTTTCCATGCACCCTTCTTCCCCAACTTTGGCTAAATTTCCAGAATTTTTGTGGTTTAATCACTTAAGGATTGACATAGAAGCGTGTTAAGAAGTTGAAATTCTTACCTCCAGATGATTTCCCTTAATTCCCCTTCAATTATCTTTCAAAATCTCTCAAGTCCGCATGCAACAATGGAGAAAATAACAACAAAATTCGCACTTCCAGCCTTTTAAACATTCTGCCCAGCTAAAGTAATTCCTTCACTGTGATCGCAAACATTGGCACGCGATCGCGAAGAACAAAATTGCTGCCCCACCAATTTACCTTACACGATCGTAGACAATCTCACGCAATCGCGATTCATCTAGACTTAAACCCTTCCATGCGGTCGCGAAGAGCAACGCTCAACTCACCCACGCGCCCCTTTTAACTCTATGCGGTCGCAAACAAGGCCACGCGGTCGCACTGACCAAACACTCATACTGACGCGATCATAAACCATTCCACGTGATCGAGATTAACAAAAATCCTGCCTCATCAATTTAACCCTACGCGATCGCAATATCCTCACGCGATTGTGTAGAAGAAACCAGAACCTTACACCAGCAGCAATCTGCCCAGAATTCAAGCCAAAAGTTGGTCCGTTAACCACCCGAAACACACACGAGGCCCTCGGGACCTCAACCAAACATACCAACATATCCCATAACATCATTAAAACTTAGTCGATCCCTCGAAACACCAAAAACAACACGAAAATACCAAATTTTCATCAAATTCAAGCCTAAGAACTTTGAAACTCGTAAAATTCGCCAACAACACCGAAACCAACCAAAACACCTCCGATTCATGTGAAATTTTGCGGACATATCCAAAATGACATTAATAAACTGTTCCAACTTCCAGAATTCCATTCCGACCTCGATAGCCTATTTTCCACTGTCGACCCGAAATCGCCAAAAACTAACTTCCGCCAATTCAAGCCTAATTCTACACCGGACATCACAAAACTATTCCGAACACACTGCTAAGTCCCAAATGAACTAACGAACCTATTCGAGTCATAAAATCCGTATTCCGACGTCTTTTACCAATAAGTAAACTCCCAGTTGACTTTCTCAACTATTAGGCTACTTTCAAAGGCTAAATGTCTAAACTCTCACCATAACTACTCCAGACCCAAACCAACTGATCCAACACATCAAAAACAAGATAGCGATACATGAAAAATAAAGAAAAAGGGGAAATGGGATAAATCTCACGGAACAACCGATGGGGTCGTTACACTCGGGCTCTAAAAAAAACATGCATGGAAGTCTAAAAATATCATACGGACTTGCTCGTGCGATCAAATCATGAAAATAACATGTAAAACTATGAATTAAACCTCAAAACTCATTATTTTTCTCAACAACACTTAAAGTTCACTATTTATCAACCGGATGTCCGAATCACGTCAAACGAACTCCGTTTTTCACAAAATTTCACAAGCATGGTCTAACTATAATGACAAACCTGTATCGAGCTCCAGAACCACAATGCGGGCCCGATATCAACGGTTTAAAACATATATTCCTTTCTTTATTTCAATTATATTTGAGCAAAACTTTCTTTCATACATTGATTTAATTGGCTTGGGACCTCGGAATTCATTCCAGGCATAAGCCCGAGTCCCATATTTTACTGCGGACCTCCCGGGATCGTCGAAACACGGATCCGGGTCTGTTTACCCAAAATATTGACCAAAATCAATTTTAATAAAATTTTAACTCTAGAAATTACTATTTCTCATATTTTCACAAAAAAGCTTTCTGGTTTCACGCTCAGGCTATGCACGCAAATCGAGGTATTTAAAATTAACCTTTTTAGGTCTATTAAGCCTAGAACGGAGTCTAATTTCACAGAATGACCCCTTGGGTCATCATAGATCTTTTTTTGAACTGTTAAAATAAACGATATCCAGTATTTATTTGCATTTGCATATTTAAATTGGGACTACAAATGAGATTCCGGGAGCTTTCCCCTTATACTGTATTGCATATTTAAATTGGGACTATAGACGAGATTCCGGGAGCTTTCCCCTGTACTGCATTGCATATTTAAATTGGGACTATAGACGAGATTCCGGGAGCTTTCCCCTGTACTGCATTGCATATTTAAATTGGGACTATAGACGAGATTCCGGGAGCTTTCCCCCTGTACTGCATTGCATAATTGATGTTGTGAGATAAGCTTTGCTGAGCCGAGGGCTCCCTGTTGCTATTTTCTTTTAGCTCATTATTTATACTTTTGTGCCTTAGCTTATTACATCTCTCTTTCAAATTTAAATTGTTTTTACTATAAACCTCCAGTAGAGCCTTAACCTGACCTCGTCACTACTGGACTGGGGTTAGACTTGGCACTTACTGGGTACCAATTGTGTAGTATTCACGCCCTTTCTTGCGCATGTTTTCCATGTCCAGATCCAGGTACCAGCACACAATATCGTGGCTAGGAGTCGTTCTAGCAGCTTCCAGGAGACCGCGAGGTAATTCTGCCGCGTCCGCAGAATCCCATGAGTCCCAGTCTACTCTAGTACAAGCATAGAGGACTTATGTATTTTCCACTATTTCATTATGTAGAGCTACATTTAGTATAGAGCTTGTGACTTTCGTGACATTCCGGGTTTTGGGAAGTGAAAGTGTACATGCTGAGCAGCTACTTTATATCTACTTAAGTTCTTTTCTGTCTTTATTTTATTGATTCTATTATTTCCACAAACTTAGGCTTACCTAGTCGTAGAGACTAGGTGCCGTCAGGATACCTTTCGGAGGGAAAATCGGGTCGTGACAAGTTGGTATCAGAGCCTCTAGGTTCATAGGATTCACCAGTCACAAGCTGGTTGCTGTCATATTCTTTGGAATTCCTTGTCGTGCTAGTTACTGTCATCAACATTTTAAAATTCTTTTCTACTCTTGCTCATAGATGGTGCAGACCCGTACCAGACGTACTGATGATCAGGCACACGAGCCCCCAGCTAAAGCTACCAGAGGAAGGGTCCGGGGTAGAGGACGAGGGCGCGGTGCAGCCCGAGCACCAGCGAGAGCAGAGACGGAGGAGCCCCCATCAGCTACAGTTGGAGGGGCACATGAGGTCCATACTATTACTCCAGTCCTCCAAACGACTTTGGCTAAGTTCCTGAGTGCCTTCAGCACTCTATCTCAGGCGGGACTACTCCCGATATCTCCAACTACATCCTAGGCCGAGGGAGGGGCACAGACTCCGGCAGCCCATACTCCTGAGTAGAGGGTCCATATTGGGCAGGTTCCAGAGTATATCCCTATGCCCCAAGCGGCTCCAACTCATCATGAGGCTAGGTTAGCTGATTTTGAGGCAGAGCAGCTCCCACTTGAGAGGTACAAGAAGTACCACCCACTTGAGTTCCGCGGACTAGCTTCAGGTGATGCTATGGGTTTTCTTGAGGAGTGTCGTCACATTCTCCACACTATGGGTATTGTGGAGACGAGTGGGGTTTCCTTCACTGCTTTCCAACTGAGGGGAGCACCTTATTAGTGGTGGTGTGCATTTGAGCTGAGTAGCCCGAACGAGGCACTTCACTTACTTAGGCTCAGTTCTCTGAGATGTTCTTATTGGATTTTGTCGCTCAGAGCCTCAAGGGTGCTTGGCATGCGGATTATGAGTTGGAAGCGATTGTTCACGCCCTGAAAATATGGCGTCATTATTTATACGGTGTTCCCCCTGAGATTTTCACTGATCACCAGAGTTTGCAGCACATATTCAAGCACAAGGACCTTTATTTGCGCCAGCGGAGATGGTTGGAGTTACTAAAAGACTATGACATCACTATATTATACCACCCAGGGAAGGCCAATGTGATGGCCGACGACTTGAGTCGTCGGGCAGAGAGTTTGGGGAGTTTGGAATATCTTCCGGCGGTTGATAGGCCCTTAGCCTTGGATGTTCAGTCCTTGGCCAATCAGTTAGTGAGATTGAATCTTTCTGAGCCTTGGAGGGTATTATCTTGTGTAGTTTCTCGATCTTCTATTTATGATCGTATCAGAGAGCGACAATATGGCGATCCCAATCTTCTGGTTCTTCAGGATAGAGTTCGACGGGGTGATTCCAGGGATGTGACTATTGATGGTGATGGCGTGATGAGGATGCATGGCCGTATCTATTTTCCCAATTTAGATGGGCTTCGGTAGTTGATTGTTGAGGAGGCCCATAACTCCCGGTATTCCATCCAACCGGGTACCGCGAAGATGTACTAGGATCTGAGGCAGCACTTTGGTGGCGAAGGATGAAAAAGGATATAGTGGAGTTTGTATCCAAATGTCTCAACTGTCAGCAAGTCAAATATGAGCATCAGAGACCGGGAGGGTTACTTCAGAAGATTGAGGTTCCAGAGTAGAAGTGGGAGCGGATCACCATGGGCTTCGTGGTTGGACTTCCTCGGACTTTGAAGAAGTTCAATGCTATTTGGGTGATTGTGGATTGGCTAACCAAATCAGCCCATTCCATTCTGGTGTTGACTACATACTTCTCTGAGATGTTGACGGAGATTCATATCAGGGAGATTGTTCGCCTCGACAGTATTCCGGTATTTGTCATTCAAACAGAGGTACACAGTTCACTTCACGGTTCTGGAGAGCCGTTCAGCAGGAGTTAGGCACCAGGGTGGAGTTGATCACAACCTTTCACCCTCATACAGACGAGAAGTCCGAGCGTATGATTAAGATTCTTGAGGATATGCTCTGTGCCTGTGTGATGGATTTTGGAGGGTCATGGGACCAATACTTTCCACTTGCAGAGGTTTCTTATAATAATAGCTACCATTCCAGCATTCATGGCGCCATATGAGGCGTTATGTGGTAGGCGGTGAATGTATCCAGTGGGATGGTTTGATCCGGGCGAGGGCCGATTGTTGGGTACAGATTTTGTCCAGGATTCCCTGGACAAGGTGAAGGTGATTAAGAAAAGGCTTCGCATAGCTTAGTCCAGGCAGAAGAGCTATGCGGACAGGATGGTTCGTGATTTAGCATTTATGGCTGATGATTGGTTTTTGCTTCGGGTATCGCCTATGAAGGGCGTCATGAGTTTTGGGAAGAAGGGTAAGCTGAGTCCGAGGTTTATTGGACCTTTTGAGGTATTGCAGCGGGTTGGGGAGGTTGCTTATGAGTTGTCCTTGCCTCCCAACCTAGCAGGAGTTCAACCGGTATTCCATGTCTCTATGCTCCGGGAGTATCATGGTGACCCGACCCATGTTTTGGATTTCAGTCCAGTCCAGTTAGAGAAGGATTTATCATATGTTAAGGAGCCAATAGCTATATTGGATAGTCAGGTTAGGAAGCTCAAGTCAAAGAATATTGCATCAGTAAAGGTGTAGTGGATGTGTCATCCGGCCGAGGAGGAGGCTTGGGAGACCAAGCAGGATATGTGCAGTCAGTACCCTCATCTCTTCACAGCTTCAGGTATGTCTGTAATACTAGTTCGAGGATGAAGTATTTTCTTCAGAGGGGGAGGATGTAACGACCCGGTCAGTCGTTTTGAGAATTAGCGCACCGATCTCCTAATAACTTCTTCTCCCATGTCTATTTCTACTTTTGGAACTTGTCGGAACGTTGAGTGGTGAAATTCGGAGAGTTTCTGGACACATAGTCCTTAGGTGTGAGTTTAATCTTTAGAAATCGGACCTTAGTTGGAACTATGGGAAAACGGGTCTAGAATGGGATTTCGTCGACTCTGTTAGATCTGTTGGATGATTTCGGGGTTAGGAGCGTGTTCGGATTGTGTTTTCAAGGTCTGTAGTAGAGTTAGGTTTCAATTGGTGAAAGTTAGAATTTCGGCGATTTCGACCGATAGGTGAAATTTTGATATCGGGCTCGGAATGGAATTTTGGAAGTGACAACAAGTCTTTGGTGTCATTTATGACCCGTGTGTAAAATTTGAGGTCATTCGGATGAGTTTTGGCGTGTTTCGACATCAGATGTATAATTTTGAAATTTCATAAGTTCTTAGGCTTGAATCTATGCATAAATGTTGATTTTGATGTTATGAGATGTGTTTTGAAGGCTAGACTAAGTTCGAATGAGGTATTAGGATTGGTTGGTAGGTTTGGTTGACATCCTGGGAGCCTCGGGTGTGGTTCGGGTGCTCAAATGGGCAAATTTAGCCTTAACCTTATTGTTGGTTTTTCTGGTTTTACAGCAGCAGTCTTTTGTTCATCGCGATCGCGTGAGTTCATCCGCGATCGCATAGGGTAAGCTGAGGCATACAAGAAATTATTATATGAGATCGCACAAGTTGTGCCGTGATCGCGGTGTTTGGGCAGTCTAGTCTCCGCATTCGCATAGCCCATGTCGCGATCGCGTAGAATACCTTGGGCAGTAGAAGTTTGAGTATTGTTCTATGCAGCCGCGTGAAGCCAACCGCGATCGCGTAGCATTGAGTAGATAAGGTTAGCGATCGCGAGCTGTACGATGCGTTCGCGTAGAGGAATTTTACGCGCGTGTTGAAATACCCTTCGCGATCGCGACTGGAAGTATGCGATCGGATAGAACAAATAACTGGGCAGAACATTTATAGAACCAAATTCGAGGGGTTGAACTATTTTCACATTATTGAACTTGAGAGCTCGGGAAGTGCGATTTTCTGGAAAAATTGGATAAACTTCCTAGGCCGACTTCTTGAGTTTTGATTGGGATTTTGACATCCGATTTGAGTAATTCTTATATGGTTACACTCGTGAGTGAATGAGTGTCCGGAATTTATAATTTTTACCCGATTCCAAGACGTGGGCCCCGGGGGACTTTTGGAAAATTTCCTAATTTCGCGTATTAGCTTTTAACTAATTAGCTATTTTGATTCCTTAAAGTGATATTTACATTATGCAATCAAATTGATTATATTTGGGCCACCCAGAGTCGGATACTTGTGGCACGAGTGTGGTTTTGAGTTGAGTAGCGCAGTCGAGTTATATGGCTTGCCTAACTCTGTGTTGGGGACTTCCCCTTTAGGTTGTTTTGATAGTGTTTTGTTATACGGGCACCGTGTACGTGAGGCAACGAGTGCGTACACGGGCCATTGTTGCTAAAACCCCATTTTTCCTTCCATGACATATATCATTTTTATTCCTATTTCACAGTTTCATGTACTAACTGTGTACTTTAGATTAGGAAGGAGCATGTCTACTTGTTTTGCTCGAATTTCTCCTAATTGTCACTATGTGCATCATGTTTAGGTAGTTTTATCCGTACTCTTGCCTGTGATCTTTTCTTGAACTGTTAAAATAAACTGTATCCGGTATTTATTCGCATTTGCATATTTAAATTGGGACTACAGACGAGATTCCGGGAGCTTTCCCCCTGTACTGCATTGCATATTTAAACTGGGTATACGGACAAGATTCCGGGAGCTTTCCCCCTGTACTGCATTGCATATTTAAATTGGGACTACGGACGAGATTCCGGGAGCTTTCCCCCTGTACTGTATTGCATATTAGTTGTTGTGAGATAAGTTGTGCTGAGCCAAGGGCTCCATGTTGCTATTTTCTTTTAGCTCATTATTTCTACTATTGTGCCTTAGCTTATTACATCTCTCTGTCAAATTTTAAACTGTTTTTACTATAAACCTCCAGTAGAGCCTTAACCTGACCTCGTCACTACTTGACTGGGGTTAGGCTTGGCACTTACTAGGTACCAATTGTGGAGTACTCACGCCTTTCCTGCACATGTTTTCCATGTGCAGATCTAGGTACCAGCACCCAGTATCGTGGCTAGGAGTCGTTCTAGCAGCTGCCAGGAGATCACGAGGTAATTCTTCCGCGTCCGCAGAATCCCACGAGTCCCCTTCTACTCTAGTATAGGCATAGAGGACTTATGTATTTTCCACTATTTCATTGTATAGAGCTACATTTAGTACAGAGCTTGTGACTGTCGTGACATTCCGGTTTTGGGTAGTGAAAGTGTACATGCTGAGCAGCTATGTTATATCTACTTAAGTTCTTTTCTGTCTTTATTTATTGATTATATTATTTCTGCAAATTTAGGCTTACCTAGTCGTAGAGACTAGGTCTCGTCACGATACCTTTCGGAGCGCAAATCGGGCCGTGACATTATTACTTATACTTATTTTAGCATGACCTATATAGTACTTTTAGATTATGTTAATTTTAATTATGGCTTATTAATTAGCAATATTTTTGTTAAGTAATTTTATTATTTTATCTTTGTTATTGAATAGTTTTTTATAATACTATGACTTATCTCATATTTTTGTATTATTTTCTTGGAAAATATATTATATAGTTATATTTTACTAGGAGTTAAGAAATATTTGGAGCACAAGATACATATTTTATGCTATGAAGACTTTACCGGAAAGAAACCCGAGATTGAAATACACGACTTTGTTGGTTTGATTTGGTTTATAAATTTAAAAGCCCGACACCATTGGTTTGGTATGATAATCGAAAAATCCAAGCCAACCCGACCTATGTACACCCGTAATACCCACTTTTAGGGCCACAATTAATGTTATACTTGTATTGCATAAAATTTTGCAAAGTATACCCGCTCGGATTTGAATTAGTTCTCCCTTCAATGCAACTTCAAAAATAAAATGTAAAGTTCTTCTATCTTTCAAATGTAACCTCAGAAATTCGAATCCGAAGTAGTTCAATCTCTTCAATGCAACTTCAAAAATCAAATATGAAGTTCTTCTATCTTTGGAATGCAACTTCAGAAATTCAATCGGCGTACTCCGATCAGTGGGTGTCTCGAAGAGACAAAAGCACTTATATGAATGGTGCACATTTTGGCGTACCACTGCCGTCCTATTCTTGAGTTAGCTAGAGAGCAGCCATCTTATCCACTGAACTAGCTAGAAGCTATCGCTTCGGGTCGAAGCACTAAAAGAAAAGGACCGGGAAACGCGGCGTCATAGGAACCACGGGACCCCCTACTAGTAAAGGGAAAATGGAAGTTGCTTCGCAAGAAATACTCGACGGTATAGCGCATGCATCTAATCATCTTGGGAGCACTCGTAGTTGGATTTGAGCAACTCGAGTATGAACACTGTATGACTATGCCCATTGCTTAGCCCCGTCTTTGGTTTAGGATGGATCCGGACTAGCTGCAAAAATACAGATTTTTCCAATGTATAAAATAAAAATTCCAATGGATTTTGCTACTCTAACCTTCCCGACCATATAACTCTTCTATAGATTTCATTAATATCTGAGCTCATTAGTTTAACCCCATCTATCTGAATGACCGGTCTCAACTCAGGAGGAAAAACTGGTAATAGACACTATTTACCAGTGAGTGGTATTATTGGACTGATCTTTTGGTGGGAGATGTTCTTTATTTTAGATAATAAAAGCATTCCATTACTACCAACCTAAAGAAATACGACCTCTCCCCTATTCTCTGTTGAGTTCATCTCGTAGAGGGGAGATATCTTACCGTAGTGCCCGCTTTGTATTGATTTCCAATTGATGAACAAGAAGGAAAATGGAACAATGCTATTTTTGACTCGCCCTCGGCTATGTGTCCTTTGGACCCTTCGCAGAATCTTGAATTCTCCTTCTTTACCCGACCAATTTAGAAAAATTTGTCTAATTAGTCCAGAAATATCAAAAGAAAAAGAGGGGGGGGGGGNATGACTGTTTATCGCCTTTGATGCCGCAGGGACCTTTTCTTAAATTAAAGAGATCTTTTCGTAAGGCGTTTACCCCAGATTCAATCTGTAACCATCCGATCAGTCGTTTTGAGAGTTAGCGCCCCAATCCCCTAATAACTAATTTCCCCACTTTTATATCAAGTTATGGAACTTGTCGGGATGATTAGTCGTGAATTTCATAGAGTTTTTGGACACATAGTCCCCGCATATGAGCTTAAGCTTTAGAAATCATACTGTGTTTGGAACTATGGGAAAATGGGTCCAGAATGGGATTCCGTCGACTCCGTTAGATCCGTTGGGTGATTTAGGAGTTAGGAGCGTGTCCAGAATGTTTTTTCGAGGTCTGTAGTACATTTAGGCTTGAATTGGCGAAAGTTAGAATTTCAGCGATTTTGATTGATAGGTGAAATTTTGATATCGGGCTCAGAATGGAATTCTGAGAGTGGTTGTAGGCTCGTATTGTCATGTATGAACTGTGTGTAAAATTTGAGGTCATTCGGACTAGTTTTGATATGTTTCGGCATTAGTTCAAGATTTTGGAAATTTCATAAGTTCTTAGGCTTTAATCCATGCAAAATTGGTGATTTTGATGTTATGTGATATGTTTTGAAGGCTCGAATAAGTTTGGATAAGGTATTAGGACCGGTTGGTAAGTTTGGTTGAGGTCCCGGGGGCCTCGGGGATGTTTCGGATGCTCAACGGGGTGAATTTGGACTTAGGGAACCAGCTGAAGCATTGCTGGTTCTGGTGTCTCGCATGTGCGGACACGGAGGTGCGGGGAAGGGCTTCATAGATGCGGTCTTGGCTAAGGTCAGCCAGTGCTCGCAGGTGCAGTATGGGTTTCGCAAGTGCGGCCTAGTGACCGCAGGTGCGCCCCCAGCCCTGTTAGTGAGTTTTCGCACCTGCGGTCCAAGATTTGCAGGTGCGGAATTCCTGGGGTTTTTATACAAAACCCGAGGGTTTGAATTTCATAACTTCTAAAACGATTTAGTGATTAGG
The DNA here is from genome assembly GCA_005239505.1 of Nicotiana paniculata. Lineage (NCBI taxonomy): Eukaryota > Viridiplantae > Streptophyta > Magnoliopsida > Solanales > Solanaceae > Nicotiana > Nicotiana paniculata. The sequence goes on from ML315004.1 coordinate 182,354, forward strand.
AAAGTGCAATTTTTGAAGAGATTTTCACCTTGGCAACTTGGGTAAGTGAATCCTACTCGGTTTAGACTAATTTCCATGATTATACACTTGAATCTACCCTTTAATTTCGAATTTATGGTGGAAAATTGGGGAAAATTTGGATAAAGTTCTTAGGCCAAGCTTGTGAGTTTTGATCGAGATTTTGATATTCGATTCGAGCAATTCTTGGATGGTTAGACTCGTGAGGGAATGGGTGTCCGGAATTCGTTACTTTTACCCGATTCCGAGACGTGGGCCCGGTGGACTTTTTGGGCAATTTTCCAAATTTCACGTTTAGCTTCGAACTAATTAGCTATATTGCTTCCTTAAAGTGATATTTACTTTATGCAATTGAATTGAATATATTCGGGCCAATCGGATTCGGGTACTCGTGGAAAGAGCGTGGTTTTGAGTTGAGTAGCGCAGTCGAGGTAAGTGGCTTGCCTAACTCTGTGTTGGGGACTTACCCTTACGTTGTTTTGATACTAATTGTTATATGGGCACCGTGTACGTGAGGTGACGAGTATGTACACGGGCCACTGTTGCTTAATTCCATTTTTCCTATCCATGCTATACATGATTTTTACTCCTTGTTCATTGTTTAATGTGCTACTTGCGTAGTTTAGATTAGGAAGAAGAATGCCTACATGTTTTACCTAAATTCCCTATTTTATACAATGTGCACCGTGTTAGTTAGTCTTTATTTTGTTCTTATCTGTGATTCTTTTCCTGAGTTGTTTAAATACACCGTAACCGACATTCATTCGCATTGCATATTTATATTGGGACTACAGACGTATTCCAGGAGCATTCCCTCTGTACTGCATATTTAAATTGGGACTATGGACGTATTCCGGGAGCTTTCCCCTGTATTGCATATTTAAATTGGGACTACGAACGTATTCCGAGAGCTTTCCCCCTGTACTGCATATTTAAATTGGGAATACAGACGTTTTTCGGGAGCTTTCCCCCTGTACTGCATCCTTACATTTGGAACTACGGGACGTATCCCGGAAGATTACATCGTGTGATATTTTGTACTGTGCCAAGATCTCCCTGTCGTTGTTACTTCTCAGATTTATTTGTTTCTACTACTTACCTTAAATTTATATTCCTCTGTACTATTTTTAAACTATTTTACTTTAAAATCCAGTACACCCTTACCCTGGCCTCGTCACTACCTGACTGGGGTTAGGCTTGGCACTTACTGGGTATCAATTGTGGTGTACTCATGCCCTTTCCTGCATATGTTTTTTGTGTGCAGATCTAGGTACCAGCAATCAAATTCGTGGCTAGGGGTCCGAGCGGCTGCTTTGAGGGGACCGAAAGGTAATTCTGCCGCGTTCGCAGAGTCCTTTGAGTCACCTTCCACTTCAGACTTAGATATATTTTTCATTTAATTCCCTAACGTTGTATAGAGATATTTTGAGATAGAGCTTGTGACTAAAGTGATATTCTGGGTTTTGGGAAGTTGTATTTTGTACGTGCTAAGTGGCGATGTTTCGTTAGTAGATTTAATTTATTCCGTCTTTATTTTATTTCTTCTACTTAATATCTTTTCTGCAATTATGCTTACCTAGTCGTAGAGACTAGGTGCCGTCACGACGCCTTTTGGAGGGTAAATCGGGTCGTGACACAATCGGGGGACCAAAACAGAATGGTTCTGCCTACTCAAAACTAACTGGAGATGTCGCCTACTACTAAAATCCAGATTTTGTAACAGTCGTCCTTTCTTTGCTTTGAATAAGGTCATTAGTCTTTATGGGCATTCTGGGTAGGTCGCAATAAGTCGCTAGTCGAAGGTTTAGACCAATCGCAATTCATCACCGTCTTGCTCGCTGTAGTTTCTTTTTGTACCTTTGCCGTCCCTCAGCCCCTCTCCCACCTTTTCTATCTATCATTAGAAGTAGGGTGGGTGGCGTACCTCACTGAGATATCGATCCTGAAGCTATCTCCCGATTCAACCAACCGTCCGTCCTGGTGCCTTTGTTACTAATTTGATCGCTTCTCATCGTTAATACGGTCAAGTAAACCAAGATCACAGAAAAAGGAAATCTTTTACACCGATGTATCGTACTCTCTCGACCAGGCCATCATATGAAAATATTGAAAATATTTCCAAAGTGAGAGAAGGAGGGAAGGCACGCTATAACTAACATAACAGCTAGCTGAAAGATGTTAGCTAGCTAGGCTAGCGCGAAATGTCTTTCTCTGATAGGGCCGCAGGAAAGAAAACCCCGGCCTGGTATTTTATTTTGACCGACTAAAGCTGAACCTGAACCAAACCCTGAGAAAAGAAAGGAGGTGCCTTAGTTCAGTCTTGAGGACGAGATAATGTTTTCGAGAGCATTCCGCTAGTTTTTGGCGGCTTTCACTTTCAACCCGATTCACCGACCATATGTCATTTACCCCCAGTCATTATGAAGAACACTTGCCCCCGTCTTACCGCGGTTGCTGGCACGGAGTTAGCTGACCACCTTGTTTATAAATATAAAAAAGTCTTTTCAATTCCATTTGACTCGGGGCAGCAGGGACCCTCTAACAGAAACCTCATCTCTTTTGTCGTCAAAAGTTCTCCCGCAGTTGTAATTTCTCTGTTCCAAACATTTCCTGAAAGTAGATGAAAAGTTTTAAAGACCCTCAAGAGAATAAAGAGAAAACCTTCCTCTACTGGAGAAAAGGAAAAAGAGAATCTCAGATTGGAAAAGAAAATTGTTGTCCTCTGTAGGTCGAGTAAGGCTTATTAAACATGTTGTAGTCTTCCGATGCACATGTGAAAGTTTTTTCCTGAATTAACCAGCCCACACTTCGGAAACTAATAAGGGGACAATACCTTACTACTATATAGGATATGTTACCCTCTCTCCAGTGAGTGCAGTGAAGGACTCTCGCCTCACCCGCCCCTTTGACTTATGTCATCATCAACTTGCTTTTAAATCAAAGCAATTTCATAACCATAAAGAAAGACCTCTTCGAGACAGTAGAAGTCTCACCTTCCCATCTTAATCTATCGGCTCAGGGCCTCATTAGCGTGCTCGTCTGCGGACTATGATGGTTCTGTAAAGTAATGGCCGCGCAACAAAGAGAGAGAGAGAGAGAGAGAGAGAGAGAGGCGGGCTTGGTGACAGACCGCTAGCTTGCTTCCACTGGTGGCAGGCGAGCGAAGGTTCCAACGGACATATAGTAAATAAATTTGCACCATAGAATAGAATAGAAGTGAAATTGTTCCTAACTTCATAATCTCTGAGAGATAAGTACAAACATCTCCGTACCAATCCTTCAGACTCTACCATGTTTGTTCGTGAATTGTGAGACCTAAGCACCCTGGTGCTCTAATACCAACTTGTCACGACCCAAATTCCCAACCTTAGGGATCGTGATGGCGCCTAACACCACACATTCTAGGTAAGCCAATGTTAGAGTTCGATTAGCTATTTTCCTTTGATTATCAATTTAAACATAATAAAATAAATTTAAATTAAACTTAATCTAATGGTTTCCAAATAATAACTCCAAATATAAAATAATACACAAATAAATAAACCGAGCCACGAACTAATTATATAAATAACTCTAAGACTACCCCAGGGTTTGGTGTCACAATTCACAAACTACTAAAGAATACTAGAACTAATGGGCTGAAAGAAATAATATAACAGTTTTGAGAAAATATAAAATAGTCTCTACGAACTAAGAGAATACTCTCGGGATTCTGCGAACGCCGGCATATATACTTCGTGTATCCGGATAATGGATGGCCGCTACTAAAAATCTCTACTGCTGGCCGGTACCTGGATCTGCACGAAAGAGTGCCTAGTGTAGTATCATTACAACCGACCCCATGTACTGAGTAAGTGCCGAGCCTAACCCCGATGAAGTAGTGACGAGGCTAAGGCGGGATAGTTACAACTTAACCTGTGACAATATATGTATATAATAAAGTAATAAAACAATTCCACACAAATAAGAAAATATAACTGCAATAATTAATAAATAAAATAACTCAGCCGCCTATTCCAGGCCTCGGCTGTCACCAAAATTTCACACAACTTTCCAAGTTTCCAAACGTTAATTTAAAATAACCGAATGTACAAGATATGGGATGTGGTAGAGTAAAACAGTAAATTTTTCTAAATCTTTCTGTTTAAATTCAGTAACACATAAACATCGCCCCTCATCACTGTCATGTTGTGGCGTGCAACCCGATCCCACCTGTCCACTCTTATCACTATCATTTATTTCGCCTGTCCACCCTTGTCACTATATTTTACCTCACCTGTCCACCCTTAACACTATCATTTATTTCCCCTATCCACCCTTATCACTATTATTTATTTCCCCTGTCCACCCTTATCACTGTCATTTATTTCCCCTATCCGCCCTTATCACTATCATTTATTTCCCTTGGCCGCCGTTATCACTATGATATTGTCCACCCTTTAACAACATGTTTATCTCAACAATTGTTAACAGAACACATTATAGCTCACAAGTTGTATCAAATATTATCTCATAATGAAACCAACCAGAATATATGTAATATCGTAACACTGTCATCCAGCTCAACCTTTACGTACCATAACAAAATTAAGGGAACAACAAACACTTTTAACATGCGTGGAACAATACTTGGCAATAATCTAATGAAAACAAATAGTCAAGTAGCATATACAGAATAATTCAATTTACGTAGTTGAACATATTTCTAAAGGCCGCCTATAAATGAATATTTTAATCTATTCACTCATGACCTAAATTTAATGAGCTTCAAATAGTTTATCTTATCCTACCGTTTTACATTTTTAAACTATTGGGTCCTACTCTACAATATTATCAATACTTTTTTTTTGTTGCTCTAAGGTTTAAGACTTCACTAAATCTTCAAAAGAAAAAGATAAAACCGATAATCCAAATGTATTCTTGATCTATATAACATCAAGCAAAAAGTACATGTGACTCTTATTCAGGTCTTAGATTTATTATAGCAAAGATAATCACTTGACCGTGAAAACCTCAACTATCATAAAACAGTCAAGCCGGGAAGCAAATAAATGGAAAACGGAAAAGGGGTCATGGTAAACAACAATTTGGTAGTGCACAGATACTCGTCACCTCATCTATACACTACACACAAGTAATTTCACATAACAATCAGGTTGGGGATTCCTATTCCCTCAAGTCAAGGTTAACCAAGCACTTACCTCAATTTCGCGGACCACTCATTGTTCAATTATAGCTTTTCCTCTTGAATTCACCTCCAATACACTCGAACCTAACCATAATTAACTTAATATCATTAATTAATTTTAAAGGAACCAACTTTACTGAAAATTATAATTTTTCCTAAGTTTTCTAAAAAAAAGTTAAAACATGACCCCGGACCCGCTTGGTCCAAACTCGGGGTTCAGACCAAATCACGTTTGCTCATTCTCCCACGAGCCCGAATATGTAAATAGTTTCGAAATCCGTCCTCAATTTGAGGTAAAGATTCGAATTTTACAAAAAATTCCCTAATTTTACCAAAACCCTCAATTTTTACCATGAAATTCTTGATTTTTGATTTAAAAGTGATGAAAAACATTGGGTAATTGAAATATAACCAAAAAAACGAGTAGGGAACACTTACCCCAATCCTTATGGTGAAAATCACCCAAATCCGAGCTTCCCAACTCAAAATATGACCGAATAAACAAATCTTAGTTTTATATATTTTTCTGCCAGCTGATCTGCCTCGTTTCTTGTACCAAACCGTCTCGAAACTCGATTTTTATGTCTCCAATGGATTCCTTGTGAAATTATGGTCAAGTTAGGCTTTTGAATCGCTCAATTTGACCTTATAATGAATGAGTTATGTAGATTTAATTATTTGCAAATAATGCAGATTTTAAATACGCCGTTGGTGGCAATTTCGTAATTAATCTTAAAAATCTGGCAACCTAATTCTTAGTAAAATGACCATATAATCCTCATACAATGTCTATATTCAATGATTCATTTTTCTACGGGTCCGTAATTATTATACAGATCTAATAATTCATTCAAAACAGAAATCAGAGCTCATTTGCTCAATATGATATCATTTATGCTTGAAGAAACGATGCCGAAGCATATGAAAGAACGAGCGCAACACAACCCAAACCTATTCGAAACTCACCCGAGCCCTCGGGGCTCTAAACCAAACATGCACGCAAGTCTAAAAATATCATATAGACTTGCTCGTGCGATCAATTCATGAAAATAACATGTAAAACTATGAATTAAACCTCAAAACTCATCATTTTTCTCAAGAACACTTCAATTTCACTATTTCTCAACCGGACGTCCGAATCACGTAAAATAAACTCTGATTCTCACCAAAATTCATAGTTAGTAATCAAATACTATAACAAATCTGTACAGGGCTCCAGAACCAAAATACGAGCCCGATACCTTTGGTTTCAAACATTAATTCTTTTCTTTATTTCATTAATAATTCAGCAGAATAATTTCTTTCAAAAATTGATTTCTAAGGCTTGGGACCTCGGAATTTATTTTCGGGGATATGCCCAAGTCCCATATGTTACTGCAGACCTCCCGACATCATCAGAACAGATATCCGGGTCCGTTTACTAAAAATGTTGACTCAAGTCAACTAAAACCAAATTTTAATTCTAAAAATTATTATTTCTTATATTTTCACATAAAACTTTCCGGTTTCACGCCTGGATTGTGCACGCAAATTGAGGTAATTCAAATTAGTCATTTTATGGCTAGTAATCCTAGAACAGAGTCTTAATTCATAAAATGACCCCTTGGGTCATCACACAAATAAATAAACCGAACGACGAACTAAATATATAACTATGAAACTACCCAGGGTCTGGTGTCACAATTCTCGAACTACTAAAGAATACTATAGATAAATGGGCTGAAAGGAATAATGTATATGTATCGAATGAAATAAAATAGTATCCAAGCGAATTGGAGAAGACTCCAGGAGTCTGCGGACGCGCAGATCTACCTTGTGTCTCCGAACAAAATGCGCAGCTACTGATATCTCCTAACTCTTGTCAATACCCGGATCTGCACAAAAGAGTGCATAGTGTTGTATCAGTACAACCGACCCCATGTATTGAGTAAGTGTCGAGCCTAACCCCGACGTCATGCAGGGCATCACTCTTCGTGCTTTATACTCTTCCTCATAATCTCATCATATCATCAACAACATATAAGGGGATTTTACGAGAAATAGTATTTCATCTTAATTTCTATCACCATTTAATATTTCAATGTCAACTCAATGTTCTCAAAGGAATTTCACAAGAAATAAATATTTCATCATGGTTACTATCATCATTTGTCATTTCAATCTCAACTCAATGTTCTCAACATTTCACTAAAAACAATAATCACAAATGATGGGCTTTAAGACAACAAAAATAACAAGAAATAGCATTTACTCTCATGGTATGACCTGACCACAACGTATAGGTACTCGTCACCTCACCTATAAATTGGATTTAACAAACAAACAGGTAACAAGTAGTCATACAATACCTATTCCCTCAAGCTAAGGTTAGACACAACACTTACCTCAATTCCGCAGGCCACTAACTGATCAATTACTGCTTTTCCTTTCGAGTTCACCTCCACACACTTGAATCTAACCATAATTAGTTTAATATCATTAATTAATTCTAAAGGAACAAACTTTACTGAAAAATATGGTTTTCCTAAGTTTTCTCAAGGAAGGTTAAAACCCGACCCCGGGCCCGCTTGGTCCAAACTCGGGGTTCAGACCAAATTCCATTTACACATTCACCCCAATCCCGAATATGCAATTAGTTTCGAAATCCGACCACAATTCGAGGTCAAAATCCCATTTTTTCAAACTTCCCTAATTCCACCCAAACCCTCAATTTTTACCATGAAAATTCTTTATTTTTGATTTAAAAATTATGAAAAACATTGGGTAATTGGAAGATTAGAGTTTAGAATTGATTACCTACACTTTGGGGATGAAGTTTGGTGAAGAAAATCGTCTCTAGGGCTTGGTAGTTTGAAAAATACGAAGAAAAAGAGTTATGCCCGGTTTAACACTGTTTTAATATAGCTGGGTAGGCGTTCATCGTGTTCGCGTGGGCCTGCCCACGTTCGCATAGAGTCAGGCCTATTGGCATTCGCGTTAGCAGTCACTGGGCCGCGTTCGCATAGAGGAATGTCAGGTTCACGTCCCCCAGGCCCGTACACTACGCGTTCATGTGGCCCTAATCGCGTTCGTGTAGGGTCTCCCCCCAAGCCATAGCGTTCGCGTCAGGGGTCCCGCGTTCGCACAGAACAAAAAGGGCCCCCATTGTTTTTACTCTACGCATTTGAGACTGGGGTAATGCGAACGTGTAATGACCGGGTCCGTCGTTACGTAGAACCTGAATTATAATTGTTGTTGTTGGCTTGTCATAGGTTGGTTATTCTGTTATTGATGTGTTATAGTCGACAGGCTTGAAATCGAATGGTTGTAGTGAGAGTTCAGTCATTTAGCCTTTAAAGATAGCCTTATAATAGGAAAAGTTAAGTGAGAGTTGACTTATTGGTAAACGACCTTGGAATACGAATTTTATAGCTCGGACAGCTTCGATAGGTGATTTGGGACTTAGGAGAGTGTTCAGAATAATTTTTTGTTGTCCGGTGTAAAATTAGGCGTGAATTAACCAAAGTTAGTTTTGATGATTATCAGTCGGCATTGGAAAATAGGTTATCGGGGTTGTTTTGGATAGTTTCAGCATCGTTGGTGGATTTTGGAAATTTCAAAGTTCTTAGGCTTGAATCTGATGTAATTTTGGTGTTTTGATGTAAGTTTTGGTGTTTTGAGAGTGAAACTAAGCTTGAATTATGTTACGTGTTAGTATGTTTGGTTGGGGTCCCGAGGGGTTCGGGATTGAATTCAGGTGCTTAACGGAGGTTTGGGCTTGGAAGTTGCAACAATACATCTGCTGGTGCTGGTGTAACCGCACCGGCGGAAGTTTGACCGCAGGAGTGAAACAAGGCTCCACAGGGGCAAGATTTTTCCAGCCAGGGAAAATTCGCCACTGCGGTCCCGCAGGTGCGTGAAATTGGGTGCAGGTGCGGAACCCCTGGGAAGAAAGTATAAATTAAACCCTCCGCGACTTAAACCTTTTTACTGCATTTTTGTACGGACAGAGAACTTTGGGAGAGATTTTTAAAGAGGTAAATCAGTGTTCTTCATAGAGGTAAGTGTTTTGATCATTAAAACTCCTTTATGGATGATTATAGAATATAATCTCAGTAATAATTCATGAAAATCAGTAGAAAAAGGTGGGTATAGGGCTTGAGATTTTGAGACCTTTAGGGATTGATTTGACGGGTCAAACGAACTCCGATATTAGTGTTTTTTATATCTACGGACTCGTGATGAAGAATAGATTTTTATAAAAATTTCTGAGTTACAGGACGCGGGTCCGGGGGTCGGTTTTTAACCAATTTTGGGTTTTTGAGCTAAATTTGATATTTTTCGATTGGAATTTATTCCTCAAGCATAAACTGAGGATAAAAATTTGAACTTGATAGATTTGGAGCCTTCAGAAGTTGATTCGAGAGACAAACATGTTGCAGAATAGTTTCTGGGCTAGTTTTGAGGTAAGTAATGTCTTTAAATCTTGTCTTGAGGGTATGAAACCTCGTACTATGCACCCTTTCACAGGTTTTGAAGTGCAAAGATTGAGACTTTGGAAATATCTTTCTATTTAGGCGACTATTGAGTTGCTAAATTGACTTTTAATCCTATGCTTAATTAGTATTATTTCATTATGATATCATTTGGGCTGTAAGCCGTGTTTGGGGCCTAGTGCCGATCTGTTTTCCCCTTGGGGGTTGTGTTTACCATATTTTCCTCACCGATATGTTATGATTTTTCACTCAGTCTTTCCCTGATAAATTGTTTTGAAACTTAGAGTATTTGATACTATTTAATAAATAAAAACATGAAACAGTGTTTTGGGTCGAGAACCCGGTGTGTTTATGGCCTAAGGGCAAATTGAGAGTGTCTGACTGAGTGAGGTTCCAGGCCTATATTGTGAGGATGCTTTCAGGCCTTATATGAGAGGTGAGGAGGCTTTCAGGCCTTATATGAGAGGTGAGAAGGCTTTCAGGCCTTATACACAGAGGTGAGGAGGCTTTCAGGCCTTATATGAGGGAGGGTTTCAGGCCTATATTGTGAGGAAGCTTTCAGACCTTATGTTGTTATAGCCCTTCGGCTGTAGGAGTCCCTCTGGAGTCTTTACACACCCCAGTGAGGGCAGGTACCTATCGAGTGATGAATATTTCCCGCGGGGCTGATACTGAGTGATGATTGATACTTAGTTATGATTGATACTGAGTGATGATTGATACTGAGTGATTGAGAGAATGCCGGTGGGGAAACTGTTACAAAAGATGATTTAGGCTCGAATAGCAGATTTATGATGATTTTACTGAGTTTTCGAACTATGATTTAATTCGTTTTCAAACTGGCTTTTACTGAGATATACTGATATTACACTTGTTTTCAAAGGATTTCTGGAAACTGGTTTCGAACTTATTACTTGATGAATACTACATGGTGACTTAGTGTTTTATTGGTTTTGTGAAATTATGTATCTTTACTGTGTGTTTTAAAATTCTCAGGCTGCGATTTATTTTCATTACTACTGAGTTGGCGTACTCTTCATTACTCCCTGTGCCTCTGTGCACAGATTCAGGTGACGGTCTGGAGCAGTAGCTGTCCTTGCTCGTAGTTGCAGGTTCACGGGATTTCGAGGTAGCTGCCCAGCGTCCACAACTGGTCCATTTCCCTTCCTTATTTGGTTTTATTGTTTGATTTAGCGACATATATTATAGTATTAGCAGAGTTATGTTTATTTTATTCTTAGATGCTCATGACTATTGACTCCAGTCTTGGGAGGTTTTGTTTAGAGTTGTTAGACTATTATTGGGACGCTAAAGACTTAAATAAATTATTTCTATGCTATGGTTACTGCTTATTCTTAAATTGTTAACTTTTATAATTGAACAAATGCGTAGTAATGAGATGGTTGGCTAGCCTAGTTCCACGATAGGCGCCATCAAGGGCAGTTAGGATTTGGGGTCGTGACAAGTTTGTATCAGAGCTCTAGGTTACATAGGATTCAACGGTCATGAGCAGGTTAAGTAGAGTCTTGCGAATCGGTACGAAGACGTCTGTTCTTATCTTCGAGAGGCTGCAGAACTCTTAGGAAACATCTATATCTTTTTTAACTCTTTCGTGCCAATCTATTGATTCTTGAAATCTAAAGTTATGTTGTTTAATTCTCTCATAGATGGTGAGGACACGCAATACCGATCAGGGTGACCAGGCACCAGCCAGACCCACAAGGGGTCAGGGTCGTGGTAGGGCTAGGGGACCTTCCCGTGAAGTAGCCGGGACAGTTCCACAGGATCCCCCTATCATTCAGGATCAGGTTCCCGCCGACGTTGCTCCAGCGGGACAAGCTCAGTCGCATGCTGTGCCTATTGTTATTCCATGTCTTCATGAGCCCCTGTCTCAGATATTGATGGTGTGTTCCAGTTAAGCTCATGCAGTGGCTATGACCACTACTGCCAATGTAGATCCGACGGGGGGAGACAATCAAACTCCATCTACCCGGGCACCTGAGCCAGTGGTACGAGGTATTTAGGCACTGGGAGCAGCCCCAGATCAGCCAGGTTGTCCGGTTTAGGGTTATGTGGTCCCTGCTATGCTTGGGGATGAGCAGCGCATGTTAGAGAGGTTCAGCACACTTCAGCCTCTGACCTTCAGCAGTACAGAAGGTGAGGATGCCCAAGGATTTCTAGATAAGTGCCAGAGGATACTACGTACTGCGGGTAGTTTGGAGACTAGTGGGGTCTCATTTGCTACATTTCAGTTTGCGGGTGCTGCTTTTACTTGGTGGGAATCATTCGAGAGGCGTAGGCCAGTTGGTTTAATACCGCTCACCTGCCAGCATTTCTCCATGATCTTTTTGGAGAAATATGCTCTTCAGTCCCACAGATAGGAGCAACGCAGGCTGTTTGAGAAGCTGCGCTAGGGAGAGTTGTCAGTTACTCAGTAGGAGATGAGGTTTTCTGAGTTGGCTAGACATGCTTCGGAGTTAGTCCCCACTGACAGGGAGGGTATCAGGAGATTTGTGGATGGTCTCTCGTATCAGCTTCATATTTTGATGACCGGAGAGAGGGTGTCTGGAGCCATGTTTGTACAGGTTCATGATATAGCTCGGGACATTGAGTCGGTTCGCAGGCAGGAGCGTGAAGATAGGGAGGCTAAGATGCCTCGGGGATCAGGTAATTTCAGTGGTGCTCCTCCCAGAGGGCAATTTCAGCCTAGCAGAGGTCGTCCATTTAGACCTCCACAGCCAGCTCGACCAGCTTACAGTGGTGTATCGTTGGGGCAGGGTCCTCGCACTCATCAGGGACGTTCATCTTTTAGTGCCCTTCCAGCTCAGAGCTCCGCCTGAGCATTATCTTATCAGTGTTCGTCTATGCATGGTTCGTCTGGTGGTTATCAGAGTGGTAGAGGTTCTCGTTCATTTTCATCTCCAGCTCCAGGTGGTTGTTATGAGTGTGGAGAGTTCGAACATGGGTGGAGGCAGTGTCCCTGTCATCCTAGTAGTTCGTCCGAGTAGAGGGTTCAGCCCTCGGCTTTAGCCCCAGTCATTTCACCACCTACCTAGGCATCTATGGGTGGTGGCAGGCAACTAGAGGCCGATCTAGAGGGGGAGGTCAAGCATGTGGAGGCCATCCATGTATTTATGCACATCCGGCTAGGCCTGATGCGATGGCATCAGATGCAGTGATTACAGGTATTATTTCAGTTTGTCACACTGATGCTTTGGCTTTATTTGACCGTGGTTCCACGTACTCGCATGTTTCATCTTCTTTTACCCACTTTCTTAATATACCCCGTGACTCTTTATTTACGTCTATTCATGTTTCGACTCCGGTGGGTAATACTATTATTCCTTGTGTATCGCTCCTGTCTTATATCTATTGGGCATCTGGAGACCTGAGTGGACTCGATGTTACTCAGTATGGTTGATTTTGATGTAATTCTAGGCATGCATGGGTTATCACCATGTCATGCTATCCTTGATTTTCACGCTAAGACCGTGACCCTAGCTATGCCCGGAGTTCCGAGAGTTGAGTGGAAAGGGTCTATAGAGAACGTGCCTAGCAGAGTGATTTCTTATTTAAAGGCTCAGTGTATGGTTGAGAAAGGGTGTGAGTCCTGTCTTGCTTTTGTGAGAGATGTTAGTAGTGAGACTCCATCTGTTGATTCTGTTCCTGTAGTCCGTGATTTTCTGGATGTATTTCCTGCAGACCTGCCAGGCATGCCACCTGACAGGGATATTGGTTTTGGTATTGACTTGGTGCCCGACACTCAGCCTATTTCTATTCCACCTTACTGTATGGTACCAGCAGAGTTGAAAGAATTTAATGAGCAGCTTCAGGAACTCTCAGATAAGGGGTTCATCCGACCTAGTGTGTCACTTTGGGTTGCGCCGGTGTTATTTGTGAAAAAAAAGGATAGCTCCATGCGTATGTGCATTGACTATAGACAGCTGAATAAGGTTACGGTTAAGAAGTGATATCCCTTACCTCGTATTGATGACTTATTTGATCAGGTTCAGGGAGCTAAGGTGTTCTCCAAGATTGACTTAAGGTCTGGGTATCATCAGCTAAAGATTCGGGATTCTGATATTCCAAAGACTGCTTTCAGGACCAAATACGGTCGTTATGAGTTTCTTGTTATGTCATTTGGGCTGACCAAGGCCCCAGCCGCGTTCATGCAATTGATGAACAACGTGTTTTAGCCTTACCTCGATTCGTTCGTCATTGTGTTCATTGATGAAATCTTTGTTTATTCTCGTGGCCAGGAAGAGCATGCTCAGCACTTGAGGATTGTGTTACAGAGATTTAGGGAGAAGAAGCTCTATGCAAAGTTCTCCAAGTGTGAGTTTTAGCTTGGTTCAGTGGTGTCTAGTTAGGGTATTCAGGTTGATCCGAAGAAGATTGAGGCGGTGCAGAGTTGGTCCAGACCGTCCTCAGCTACAGATATTCGGAGTTTCCTTGGTTTAGCGGGATATTACCGTCGTTTTGTGGAGGGATTCTCTTCTATTTCTTCACCATTGACTATATTGACCCAGAAGGGTGCTCCATTCAGATGGTCTGACGAGTGTGAGGAGAGCTTTCAGAAGCTCAAGTCAGCATTGACCACAACTCCGATTTTTGTGTTGCCTATTGGTTTCGGTTCTTACACAGTCTATTGTGATGCTTCTAGAGTTGGGTTGGGAGCGGTGTTGATGCAGGACGGTAGGGTGATTTCTTACACGTCGATACAATTGAAGGTACACAAGAAGAATTACCCAGTGCACGACCTTGAGTTAGCTGCCACTGTTCATGCCTTAAATATTTGCCGGCATTACTTGTATGGGTTACAATGTGAGAATTTCACTGATCATCGTAGCTTGCCGTATCTGCTAAGGCAGAAGGACTTGATATTGCGTCAGAGGAGATGGTTAGAGCTTCTCAAGGATTATGATCCTACTATTTTATATCACCCGGGGAAGGCCAATGTGGTTTCCGATTCCTTGAGTCGCAGAGCCGAGAGTTTGGGGAGTCTTGCTTACCTTTCAGCAGTAGAGCGACCGTTAGCACTTGATGTTCAAGCTTTGGCGGGACAGTTGGTGAGATTGGATTTGTCAGACCCTCCACGGGTGGTAGCTAGTATGGCTTCCCGGTCTTCTTTACTTGATCAGATTAAGGCACGATATTATTATGAATGCCACTTGTTAGTTCTTCAGGATAGAGTTTGTTGGGGTGATGGTCGGGATGTGACTATTGGTGATGAAGGATTTATAAAAAGGCAGGGCCGTATTTGTGTGCCCAATGTGGATGATATTTGATAGTTGATATTAGCAGAGGCTCACAGTTCGCGGTATTCCATCCATCCGGGTGCCGAGAAGATGTACCAGGATCTGAGATAGCAGTATTGGTGGAGGCGGATGAAGAGAGATATAGTTGAGTATGTAGCACGGTGTCTTAACTTCCAGCAGGTCAAGTATGAGCACCAGAGACCAGGTGGTTTACTTTAGAGGTTAGATATCCCGGAGTGAAAGTGGGAGCGGATTACTATGGACTTCGTAGTCAGGCTTCCACGGACTTCGAAGGGTTTTGATGCTATTTGGGTCATAGTGGATAGATAGACAAAGTCCGCGCACTTCATTCATGTTAGCACTTCTTATACTTCAGAGAAATTGACTAGTATTTACATTAAGGAGATTGTCTGATTGCATGGAGTTCCGATTTCTATTATGTCTGACAGGGGTACTCAGTTCACATCTCAGTTCTGGAGGGCCATACAAAGAGGTATGGGTTTTGATGTATAGTTGAGCACTGCATTTCATCCTCAGAACGAAGGGCAATCGGAACGAACTATTCAGATTCTTTAAGATATTTTACGGGCTTTTGTGATTGATTTTGGTGGTTCATAAGACCAGTTTCTTCCATTAGCGGAGTTTGCATATAATAACAGCTACCACTCTAGTATTCACATGGCCCCGTATGAGGCTTTATATGGTAGTAGGTGTAGATCTTCGGTTGCTTGGTTCGAGTCTGGTGATGCTAAGTTATTGGGCACATATTTGATTCAGGATGTGTTGGAGAAGGTGAAGTTGATTCAGGAGCGACTTCGCATGTAACAGTCTAGACAGAAGAGTTATGCGGACCGGAAGGTTCAAGATGTGTCATTTATGGAAGATGATAAGGTATTGCGGAATGTATCACCCATGAAGGGTGTTATGAGGTTCGGAAAGAGAGGAAAGCTAAGTCCACGATTCATTGGTCCTTTTGAGGTACTTCTGAAGGTTGGAGCGGTGGCTTAAAGACTTGCCTTGCCACCTAGCTTGTCTAGTGTTCATCCGGTCTTTCATGTGTCGATGCTCAGGAAATATGTTGGTGACCCGTGTCATCTGTTAGACATCAACACAGTTCAACTTGAGGGTAATATGTCATACGAGGTTGAGCCAGTAGCTATTTTATCTCATGAGGTCAGAAAGTTGAGGTCTAAGGATATAGCATTAGTGAAGGTGCAGTGGAGAGGTCATCCAGTAGAGGAGGCTACTTAGGAGACCGAGCGGGAGATGCAGGTAAAATATCCCCATTTTTTTGAGACTTCAAGTATGTTTCTAGACCCGTTCGAGGATGAACATTCGTTTAAGAGGGGGAGAATGTAACGACCCGTTCTGTCTCTACATAGAACCTGCATTATAATTGATGTTATTGACTTGTCATAGGTTGGTTATTCTGTTATTGATGTGTTAGAGTCGACATGTTTGAAATCGAATGGTTCTAGTGAGAGTTCAGTCATTTAGCCTTTAAAGATAGCCTTATAATGGGTAAAGTGAACAGAGAGTTGACTTATTGGTAAACGACCTCAGAATGCGGATTTTATAGCTCGGATAGATTCGTTAGGTGATTTGAGACTTAGGAGTGTGTTCAGAATAATTTTGTGATGTCCAGTGTAGAATTAGGCTTGAATTGGCGAAAGTTAGTTTTGATGATTTCTGGTCGGCAGTGGAAAATAGGCTATCGGGGTCGGAATGGAATTTTGATAGTTGGAACAGGTTCGTAATGTCATTTTGGATATGTCTGCAAAATTTCAGGTCAATCGGAGTTTTTTTGGATAGTTTTGGCATCGTTGGTGGATTTTTTAAATTTCAAAGTTCTTAGGCTTGAATCCGATGTACTTTTGCTTTTTTGATATTAGTTTTGGTGTTTTGAGAGTGCAACTAAGCTTTAATGATGTTATGTGATGTGTTAGTATTTTTGGTTGGGGTCCCAAGGGGATCGGGATTAAATTCGGGTGCTTAACGAAGGTTGAGGCTTGGAAATTACAGCAATACAGCTGATGGTGTTGGATGACCACACCTGCGGAAGTTTGACCGCAGAAGCGAAAGAAGGCTCCGCACGGGCGAGATTTTTCCATCCAGGGAAAAGTCGCAGGTGCGGTTAGTGGGACTGCAAGTGCGGTCCCGCAGGTGCGTGAAATTGGACGCAGGTGCGGAACCCCTGGGAAGAAAGTATAAAATAAACCCTCCGCGACTTAAACCCTTTTTACTCCATTTTTGTACGGACAGAGATCTTTGGGGGTGATTTTTGAAGAGGGAAATCAGTGTTCTTCATAGAGGTAAGTGTTTTGATCATTAAAACTCGTTTATGGGTGATTATAGAACAAAATCTCAGTATTAATTCATGAAAATCAGTAGAAAAAGGTGGGTTTAGGGCTTGAGATTTTGATACCTTTAGGGATTTATTTGAGGGGTCAAACAAACTTCGATTTTAGTGTTCTTTATATTACAGACTCGTGAGATGATTAAGAACAGTTTTGTATAAAAATTTCTGAGTTTCGGGACGCGGGCCCTAGGGTCGGGTTTTAACCAATTTCGGGTTTTGAGCTAATTTTGATACTTTTCGATTGGAATTTATTCCTTAAGCATAAATTGATGATAAAAATCTGAACTTGATAGATTTTGAGCCTTGGGAAGTTGATTCGAGAGGCAAGCGTTTTGCGGAATAGTTTCCGGGCGAGTTTTTAGGTAAGTATGTCTTTAAATCATGTCCTGAGGGTATGAAACCCCGGACTATGCACCCTTTGACGGGTTTTGAAATGCAAAGGTTGAAACTTGGGAAACATCTTTCTATTTAGGTGACTATTGAGTTGCTAAATCGACTTTATGCCTATGCTTAATTAGTATTATTTCATTATGATATGATTAGGGCTGTAAGTCGTGTTGGGGGCCTATTGCAGATCTGTTTTCCCCTTGGGGGTTGTGTTTACTATATTTTCCTCACGTATATGTTATGATTTTTCATTCACTCTTTCCATGATAATTTTTTTTGACACTTAGAGTATTTGATACTATTTATGGAAAAAAAATGAATTATTGTTTTGGGTTGAGAACTCGGTGTGTTCATGGCCTAAGGAAAAATTGATTGTGTTTGACTGAGTGAGGCTTCCAGGCCTATATTGTGAGGAGGCTTCCAGGCGTTATATGAGAGGTGAGGAGGCTTTCAGGCGTTATATGAGAGGTGAGAAGGCTTTCAGGCATTATACAGAGAGGTGAGGAAGCTTTCGGTTATATGAGGGAGGCTTTCAACCTATATTGGGAGGAGGCTTTCAGGCCTTATGTTGTTATAGCGCTTGGGCTATAGGAGCCCCTCCGGAGTCTGTACACACCTCCAGTGAACGCATGTACCTATTGAGTGATGATTATTTCCTGCGGGGCTGATATTGAGTGATGATTGATACTGAGTGATGATTGATACTGAGTGTTTGAGAGAATGCCTGAGGGGCAGCTATTACTAGAGATTATTTTGGCCCAAGGGGCAGATTTATGATGATTTTACTATGTTTTCGAACTATATTTACTTCGTTTTCAAACTGGCTTTTACTGAGAATTTTACTGAGATATGTTGATATTACACTTGTTTTCAAAGGATTTCTGAAAACTGGTTTTTGACTTATTATTTGATGAATACTACATGGTGACTTGGTGTTTTACTGGTTTTGTGAAATTGTGTATCTGTACTGTATGTTTTAAAATTCTCAGACTGCGATTTATTTTCATTACTAATGAGTTGGCGTACTCATCATTACTCACTGTGCCCTCTGTGCACAGATTCAGGTTACGGTCTGGAGCAGTAGCTATCCTTGCTCGTAGTTACAGGTTCACGAGATTTCGAGGTAGCTGCCCAGCGTCCACAGCTTCTCCATTTCCCTTCCTTATTTGGTTTTAGCATTTGATTCAGAAACATATATTATGGTATTAGTAGAGTTAGATTTATTTTATACTTAGATACTCATTACTATTGACTCCAGTCTTGGGAGGTTTTGTTTAGAGTTGTTAGACTATTATTGGGACGCTAAAGACTTAAATAAATTATCTTTATGCTATGGTTGCTGCTTATTATTAAATTGTCAACTTTTATAATTGAAAAAAATGCGTAGTAATGAGATGGTTGGCTAGCCTAGTTCCACGATAGGTGCCACACGGCTTGTTAGGATTTGGGGTCGTGACAGAACGCGAAGAAGAAAAAGACTAGGCACCAGAAACAGCAAAAACCAGCAAACTTTTTTCTAAGTGTAACACACCCCATGGCCTATTTGAAACTCACCCGAGCCCTCGGGGCTCTAATAATATATGCACGCAAATCTAAAAACATCATACGGACTTTCTCTTGCGATCAAATCATGAAAAAAACTTGTAACACTATGTATTAAACCTCAAAACTCATCATTTTTCTCAAGAATAATTAAAGTTCACTATTTTTCAACCAGACGTCTGAATCACGCAAAATAAACTCTGTTTCTAACCAAATTTCACAAATAGCGTTCAAATACTATAAAAAATATGTACCGGGCTCCAGAACAAAAATACGGGCCCGATACCAATGATTTCAAGCGTTAATTCTTTTCTTTATTTCATTAATTCAGCAAAACAATTTCTTTCAAAAATTAATTTCATAGGCTTCGGACCTCAGGATTCAATTCCGGGCATACGCCCAAGTCCCATATTTTACTGTGGACCTCCCGGGATCGTCGGGACACAGATCCGGGTCCGTTTACTCAAATTGTTGACCAAAGACAAGTATAATCAAATTTCAACTCTAGAATTTAGTATTTCTCATATTTTTCAAATAAAAGCTTTCCGGTTTCACGTCCGGACTGCGCACGCAAATCGATGAAATTAAAAGTAGTCTTTTTATAGTTAATAAGCCTAGAATGGAGTTTTAATTCATAAAATGACCCCTTGGGTCATCACAATCTCCTCTAAAACAAACATTCGTCCTCGAACGGGTATAGAAAATTACCTGAACTGGCAAACAAGTGGGGATATCTACTCTGCATTTCCGAATCGGACTCCCAAGTAGCTGCCTCAATAGGCTGACCCCTCCACTGCACTCGAATTAAAGGGTAACTCTTTGATCTCGATTGACGAACCTACATGTCTAGAATGACTATCGACTCTTCCTCATAAGTCAAATCTTTGTCCAATTGGACCGAGCTGAAATCTAACACGTGGGATGGGTCACCATGATATTTTCGGAGCATAGATAAATGTAATTTCGGATGAACGGAGGATAACCCTGGAGGCAACGCAAGTCTATAAGCTACCTCCCCCACTCTATCAAGAATCTCAAATGGCCCGATATACCTAGATCCCAACTTGCCCTTCTTCCCAAATCTCATGACCCCCTTCTTGGATGATACACGAAGCAATACTCTCTCTCCAACCATGAATGCCACATCACGAAACTTACGTCGGCATAACTCGTTTGCCTGGACTAAGCTGCACGAAGGCGATCCTGATAGTCTTGACCTTATCTAAGGGCTCCTGAACTAAGTCTGTACCAAATAACCGAGCCTCTCCCGGCTCAAACCACCCAAGTGGCGATCTACACCGCCTGCCATATAATGCCTCATAAGGATCCATAAGAATGCTCGACTGATAACTATTATTTTAAGCAAACTCCGCTAACGGCAAGAGTTTATCCCAAGAACCTCCAAAGTCAATAACACAAGCGCGGAGCATATCCTTTAAAATCTAAATAGTACGCTCGGAATTCCCGTCCGTCTGAGGATGAAATGCGGTGCTCAGCTCTACTCGGGTATCAAACTCACGCTGAACTGCCCTCTAAAAGTGCGAGGTAAACTGCGTACCTCAATCAGAAATGATAGATACGGGCACACCATGAAGGCGAACAATCTCTCGAATATAAATCTCTGCCAACCGCTCCGAAGTGTAAGTACTTGCCACTGGAATGAAATGTGTTGTTTTAGTCAGCCTATCCACAATAACCCAAACGACGTCAAACTTCCTCTGAGTTCGTGGGAGTCCAACAACAAAGTCCATAGTGATACGCTCCCACTTCCACTCAGGAATCTCTATCTGCTGAAATAAACCACCAGGTCTCTGATGCTCATATTTAGCCAGTTGGAAATTCAAATAATGAGCCACATAAGCAACAATATCCTTTTTCATCCTTCTCCACCAATAACGCTGCCTCAAGTCTTGGTACATTCTGGCTGCACCTGGGTGAATGGAATACTTAGAACTCTGAGCTTCTTCAAGAATCAACTCACGAAGGCCATCAACATTAGGCACACATATACGACATGCATCCTCAAAACACCATCATATTCAATTGTAACTTTCTTGGCACCACCGTGCCGAACTATGTCCTTAAGGACCATCCAATGCTGGTCATCATCATGTCGATATCTGATACACTCGAATCAAGAAGATCGAGCAATTATACAAGCTAGAACATGGCTGGGCAAAATATCTAACGTCACGAACTAATTAGCCAACGTCTGAATATCTGAAGCTAACGGTCTCTCACCAACTGGAATACATGCAAGGCTGCCCATACTTACTGCTTTTCTTTTCAATGCATCGGCCAACACATTAGCCTTTCCCAGATGATACAATATAGTGACGTCATAATCTTTCAATAACTCTAACCATCTCCTCTGCCTCAAATTAAGATCTTTTGCTTGAAAAAATACTAGAGGCTACAATGATCCGTGAAAACCTCACATGGCACGCCATAAAGATAATGCCTCCATATTTTCAATGCATGAACAATGGCTGCCAACTCTATGTCATGGACATGATAGTTATTCTCATGAATCTTTAACTGCCGAGACACATATACTATCACCCTGCCATCCTGCATCAATACTACCCCAAGCCCAACACAGGAAGCATCACAATATACCGTGAAAGATCCTGAACCTGATGGTAACACCAATACCGGTGTTGAAGTCAAGGATGTCTTGAGCTTATGAAAGCTCGCCTCACACTCACCCGACCATTTAAATAGGGCACCCTTCTGAGTCAATCTCGTCATCGGGGCTGCTATAGATGAGAACCCCTCCACAAAACGACGATAGTATCCCACCAAGCCTAAGAAGCTCCTGATTTCCGTGGCTGAAGTGGGTCTAGGCTAGTTCTTGACTGCCTCTATTTTCTTAGAATCTACCTGAATACCCCTTGCTGATACGACGTGACCTAATAAAGCTACTGAATCTAAACAGAATTCACACTTTGAAAATTTTGCATACAACTGATTATCCCTCAAAGTATAGCGTGATATACGGAGGTGTTGTTCATGCTCTTCCCGACTGCGGGAGTATATAAGAATATCATCAATGAACACGATTATGAAGAAATATAGATAGGGCTTGAAAACTTGATTCATCAAATCCACAAAGGCTGCTGGGGCATTAGTCAAGCCAAAAGACATCACCAAAAATTTATAGTGCCCATACCTTGTCTGAAAGGCTGTTTTAGGAACATCGAACGCCCTAATCTTCAATTGATGATAGCCCGATATCCCGAGTATAATCTTCAGGTCAGACCCACTTGTAAATAAGAAATGAAGCAGTAAATACACAGTATAATAATAGACTGAAACTAAGCAAAGGAAATACAACAAATAACAGTTCAAAACACGAAAATGAACAGCAGGGGATCTCCTGAGATACCGTCTCATAGTCCCTAAATAAATATGTAGGGAGAACTCCCGAGGTACCGCCTCGTAGTCTCAAAAGTAAATGTGCAGAGAGAACTCCCGAGGAACCACCTCGTAGTCTCAAAAGTAAACATGCAGGGAGCTCTCTCAGGATACCGTCCCGTAGTCCCAAAGTAAATACACAGCTCAAACAATTGAATATAACAGTTACAGTAAGAGAATCTACAATTTAGGATAAGTTCAAACCTAGAAAAGGAAGTAGGAGTTCACTATACATGGTGCAAACAGTTCAGTTAAGCAATTAAGGTAGGTAAAAATGCTACGCTAAGCTAACAGGGTAACTACACATGCCGGTATACTCAATTAAGGTGAAAACATGAAATTACTCAGTAAAATCAAGTATTTGCAACAAATAACCCGTGTACGCACTCGTCACCTCGCGTACACGAAGCTCACATATCAATTTCAATACCAAATACTAAGGGGATTCGCCCCACACAAGGTTAGGCAATCCACTTACCTCGAACCAAGCTAAATCAATCGGTAGCAATGCTTTTCCCACGAATATCCGGCTCCATATAGCTATAAGAACTAATCTAATCAATGAAATCTAAGCTAAAGCAAGAAACTAGGAAATTGTCCCAAAAGACCTCCCTAGGCCCACATCTCGGAATCGGGTAAGGTTCACAAAATATGAACACCCATTCACTCACGAGTCCAACCATATAAAATTAATCAAATATGACCACAAATCGCCTTTTCAAACTCGAAATCTATGTTGAACAACTTATTCAAATTTTTCCCAAATTTCAACCCTAAAATCGAAATTAAAGATGAAATTAATGGTAGATTAGTGGGATGTAACTACAATAGAGTGTAGAATGTCTAAGAAAATCCCCCAAAATCTCGTCCAAATCCGATCTCCCAAACTCAAGTTTTGATAAAAATGGCCTAACCCTCAGT
Organism: Nicotiana paniculata; assembly: GCA_005239505.1. Taxonomy (NCBI): domain Eukaryota; kingdom Viridiplantae; phylum Streptophyta; class Magnoliopsida; order Solanales; family Solanaceae; genus Nicotiana; species Nicotiana paniculata. The sequence continues at coordinate 205,919 of ML315004.1, forward strand.
TTTGAAGTGATATAAGTTTGCCTAGTGATTTCTTCTTCGCAAACATGGCCAAAGCCTCGTGTTCACGAAGTACAAATTTTTTTCCAGCTAAAATCCTTAATCGAGAACGTGATACTCATGTCGCAAATGCGTATACCACATAGATTGACCCTACGCGAACGCGGGACCAACATCATAATGCGTAGGCCAAAGGCCTGGGGTCCCAGCCGCTCAACTTCCTCTACGCAAACGTGATGCTCTTCTCGCGTTCGCGATGCAATGCCTAACGACCCCTTTGCAAACGCGGCCCCTACTTTGCGAACGCGAAAAAAAATATTCCTCCTGCCTCCAGGTCCTCTCGGGGAATGCTGAATACCCCTCGCGAATGCAAAGAAGGAAACCAACAACTGGAAAAACAAGAAAATTTACTATCCTTCACAAGTCCAAAATGATCGGATAAGCATCCGAAATTCAACCGACGTTCCGGGGACCTCAACCAAACATACCAACCAGTCCTAAAATACTGTACGAACTTAGTCGAGAACTCAATTCACATCAAACCACGCTAAAAACACAAATCACCCTCCGATTCAACCTTAATAAACTTGAAACTTCCAAATTCTACAACCGATGCGAAGCCTACTAAACCACATCCGATTGACCCCAAATTTTGTAGACTTAATATTCAACCTTATGGACGTACTCCAACTTCTGGAATCAGAATCAGAGTCCAACCCCGATATCAAAAAGTCCACTACCGGTCAAAATCTCCAAGAAATTGACTTTCGTCATTTCAAGATTAAATGAGCTACAGACCTACGAAACACCATCCTAACATGCCCCTAAGTCCAAAATCCCCCAACGGAGCTAATGGAACAGACAGAACTCCATTTGGCATTCGTCTTCACACAGTTCTGACTATGGTCTGAATCCTAAATCTTAAGCTTCCGCTTAGGGACTAAGTCTCCCAAAACACTCTGAAACCATACCCAACACCTCCCGGCAAGACACATAATCAGAAAAGTCACGGGGAAATCAATAAACATGGAATCAGGGTTATAACTCTCGAAATGACCGACGGGTCGTTACATATTATGTAGAGCTTATGAATCAGTTCTACCAGTTTGGGGTGTGTATTGTGAGATTTTGTATTTCAAAAAGCTTTATCTATTGTTCAGTCAATTTTAATAACTTGTTAATTTATATCTGTTCAATTGTTATTATTTGTTAGGCTTACCTAGTCGTAGAGACTAGGTGCCATCACGACACCCTTCGGAGGGGAATTGGGATCGTGAAAAATATATTCTCAATTGAGTTTTTAGCATAATACTTTGCATTAATTTTGCAATTGTATCATTTAAAAAGTAAACTTCAACTTCTTTTTAAATTAGAGATGAACAGTGAAACCAATGTTAAAAGAAAGGCGGAGGGAAACAAAAGATACAGATGTGACAGCAACCCTAAATGTTATCACGATGCCTTATTAGATAGATTCCATCTTTGAAAATTTTATTATTTAAAAGTAGGACTCCTAATAAATTTTGGTTTGTTATTTATGGTTAAATTAATTAAGTTGAGTGTATATATCGGGTGCAGATACATTTCTACTCAAATAAGGCCACGAAACAGTTTACAATTACACTTCCTTGTTGTCCAACTATTCTGATACAATTCTTTATAATGAGGTAATTTTCATTCTAAACATATACGATCTACAATAAGGAATTAAAGAGTTAAAATTGGATTTTTTGTCCAAAACTAAGAAAGTATATTTTTGGGTTTAAATACAATTTTAGATTTAAACCTGAAAACTAATCACATATATGCACTCATGGGTAGTTAGATTGAGTAGGTAAAAATTGAGTGGGGTAACCACTTTTTAAAGTGGTATTTACTTTTTCCAGCATTTTTAATAATGAGAAAAAGTAGCCACTAGTCTATTAAAATTAATATGAAAAGAGTTTTCTAGCATGTTCATACAAACTCGGCTCCATATGTTGTACATGTCTACTGCAGCATGACATATTCATTAACGTGTTAACAATGTTGAGGGCAATCTGTGTATGACATTTGAACATGTCACAGTAACCAACATTCTTTCACTCATCCATTTCCTTTACATCCTTATCTATCTTTGCAGAGCATAAGGATCTGGGGAAAGTGATTTAATACAAAATATTTCAATGCCTAGCATACGGCGGGTTGTCCTTAACTTAGAGTTCCAAGCACATAAATTAAGGAAAGGTAGTCCTTAACTTAGAGTTTCAAGTTCAAATAATAAAGACATGTAGTCCTGAACATAGAGTTACAAGTTCTAAAGTTAAGGACAAGTAGTCCTAAACTTAGAGCTACAAGCTCATAAATAAAGGACAGCTAGTCCTGAACTTATAGTAACAAGGTCATAAGTTAAGGACATTTAGTCCCAAACTTAAAGTAACAAGCTCATAAGTAAGGACACTTGGTCCTTAACTTAGAGTTACAAGCACAGAAATTACTGGTAGGTAGTCCTTAACTTAGATTTACAAGCACATAAATCAAGGACAGGTAATCCTGAACTTCGAGTTCCATGTTCAAAAATTAAGGACATGTAGTCTTGAACTTAGAGTTATAAGTTCAAAAGTTAAGGACACGTAGTCCTAAACGTAGACTTACAAGCTCATAAATTAAGGACAGCTAATCCTGGACTTACAGTAACAAGCTCATAAGTTAAGGACACTTGGTCCTGAACGTTATGAGCAGTAGGGTTTTTTCGTCCTGGCGGGTAAAAATTTATTAAAGCAGTGGCTAAAGACTAAAGTCATTTTAAACAGTGGCTTAAAAGTAAATACATTTGTTATTATTGACTAACTGTGCACTTTCCTCATTAAGTAGAAGTTTTATTGGAGAAGGAATAACCTTTAACATTGAGAGAAAAAAATTGTATGCATCATATCTAAGCTAGCTTTATGTATATTTAGGTGCTCTGATTTTTTTTACAACTAATTCAGTACGCTTGTCCTTAGGGCCGCACAAATAAAGGCCCAGCTTTCACAAATATGACATGGGCTCGGTCACTTGGGCGGACCTTAAGCGGGCATTCCTCTAAAGTGCTATGGAAGTTACCAACCTGGGCCATAGTACTTCACGATGACCCATTGACACGCCCAGATAAGTGTTTAAGAATCTTTTTTGGTATTGTGTATGTTAATTTCTTTAACAAAATTGGGAGCATTACATAAATAGCCAGTCATATTTGGTATTTACTTTTTCTAATCGGTATATGTAGATTGTACATGGATTATATATAGTTATACATATAGTATGCTTGAATTATTTATATATTATACGTCCATCAACTATTTTTAGTTGAAGCAGTTGAATGAATGGCTATTTAGGTTAACTCTTCAACAAAATTTGATCACCTACAATAGGTTACTACTAATATTTAGTGCAAATCTCTATCTTCAATTGCGTGTTCATTGTGTATGTCTTACAAAGACCGTGGATAAAACTTAGGACCCGTTTGGCCATAGATTTTGCTAAAATAAACTTGGGTTTTGTTTGGCAAACACATGTTTGGCCATAGATTTTGCCAATATTTTGGCAAAATCCTAAATCCCAAATGTCAAATCCCAAAACCAGCTCAATAGCTAGTTTTGGGTCAAATCCCTAATAATACACATGTTTTTCCAAAATAAATTTGGAAAATATCTTTTGAAAATGTGTCACGACCCGAAATCCCACCTTCAGGCCGTGATGGCGCCTAACGTTACACCCGCTAGGCATGCCAACGTGTTAACTAAATTCATTTATTAACAAGTGAAAATAACAAACACTAACTAGATAATAGAGATAAATTGCGGAAGCATTAACATAAATCTAAATGACAACAGCTAACAACGAAGAAATTCTTTTAAGTATAAAACCCAGAAGTGGAGTCACAACCTCACGAACCAGACTAAGATTTGACTAAAAAAATAGGTTGAAAATAAAATGATGTCTCTCTAGAAAACACATAAATGACAGAATGAAAGATAGACAGGGACGCCGAGATCCACGAACGTCATGCGGAACTACCTCGGTGTCGTCTGGAATGGACTGAAGGACACTCCCTCTAGCGAGGTCCATTGGGCCCGGCTGCGTAATCTGCACAACATAAAGAAGTACAGGTGTAGCATCAGTACAACCGACCACATGTACTGGGTAAGTGCCGCGCCTAACCTCGGCGAAGTAGTGACGAGGCTAGGACACGACAACAAATTGTACCTTTGCAGTTCAATAGTATAGTAGAAAATAACAAGAATACAGTTACGGGGAAGAACATGCTGGGGATAAGAGGGGCAACAATGGCTAAAACAGTAGAATCAAGTACTAACTGGAATGTAGAAGTAAAGCAGGAAATGACAACTCGAAATAAGTAAAATAGACAGGAGAAGACACGGCATGACCCCTCGTGTATAGCCTCAAAATCACGCGGCACGGAATGTCCCCTCGCGCATAAATAATAATGACTCGGCACGAAATGTCCCCTCGTGCATTAATAATAATCAATCGACACGGAATGTCCCCTCGCTCATAAATAATAATCAATCAGCATGGAATGTCCCCTCGCGCATAAATAATAATCAATCGGCACAGAATGTCCCCTCGCACATAAATAATAATCAATCGGTACAGAATGTTCCCTCGTGCATAAATATAAACAATCGGCACAGAATGTTCCCTCGTGCATAAATAATAATAAATCATCACTGAATTTTCCCTCGTTCATGATGAGTGTAAAGGCAAAAATTGATATGAAATTTTAACAATACGACATTTCAAATGTACAAAAATAATCAACAAAATTCTACAGTCCCGGCAAGGGACTCAGCTATAACCAATCTCACTCAGTAGTATAATGACAACAGTAAAATCCTCGTCCGAACACATAATCCATAACTTTCTATGCCATGAAGTAACCTCAAGGTACCACTTCCAAGGTTCCCAATAATTCACAACACGGAGAATATCAAAGAACATTAAATAATTCATCAAAATTTGACTCACGGGCATGCTTGACCACAACATATAGGTACTCGTAACCTCACCTATACGTTGGACATGAATTACGCATAGAAAATAAGACTCTATTCCTAAATCCTCAAGCTAAGGTTAGGCCAAACACCTACCTCGGCTCCAAGAATGCAAGTGAAGCCTCAATCACGGCCTTTCCTCTTGAATCCGACTCCGAAACGATAATATCTAGACATAATTGACTTAATAACATCAATAATTATTCAATAACTCAATCCCAAAGCCTAGTTATACATTTCCCATAATTCTTCCAAAAATACCAAAATTTGACCCCGGGGACGCTTAGTCCAAACTCGAGGTTCCGACCAAAACCCGATAACCCATTCCCCCATGAACCCGAATATACAATTTGTTTTGAAATCCGACCCCAAAATGAGGTTGAATTCCCAAAATTTCAGAAAGCCCTAACTCTACCCAAAACCCCCAATTCCTACCTTTGATTTCATGTTTTTAGACCTAGAATTTAGTGATTAATGAAGGAAAATGGAAGAAACAAGAGTTAAGATTACTTACCGAAGTGGTTATGGAGGAAGAGCAGCTTGGAAATCGGCTATGGGGTTTGGAGAAGAAGGAGATGGTGAAAAATATGAAAATTCTGTAATGGATATTCTGTTTTTGAGCATTTAAATAACTGGGTGAAAATAGTTATCGCGATCGCGACATGTGCCCTGCGATTGCGGAGAGTACTGGCCTTTGATTTACGCGATCGCGAAGTGAAGGCTGTGATCGCAGAGAAACCGTACACAGGCCCACGCGATCGCGAACGGGAGAACGCGTTCGCACAGAAAAATTGTTACCCAGCCCCCAACCCCATAGGAGACTTACGCGATCGAGGACATAGGGGTGCGTTCACGTAGAGTTAAGCCCTTACGCTCCGCACTCGCACCCATCTCTTTGCAATCGCGCAGACAAATTGACCCCCCCCCCTCCACACTACACTACACGATCTTGGGGCAACCTATGCGATCACATAGTGTAAAAATCTCAGACACTCGAACATCCCCCAAAAACCAGATTTTTTTCCAACTCTTTTGCACCCCCGACACCCACCCGGAACTCACCTGAGCCCTTGGGGCTCAAAAGCAAATATACACACGACTTCAAAATCATCCTACAAACTTATTAGTGTAATATAACCACCAGAATGACATCAAAAACAATTAATTAAGCTCCAAAATCTATAGAATTTTCTCAAACTTCATAAATTTCTTAATTCTCCAATTTTGATGTGAAACACGTCAAACGAAGTCCTTTTGTTACAAAATTTTACAGATAACTCACATAACACATATTGAACATGTTCCGGGCTGAGGAACCGTAATATAGGCTCGGTAATATAGATTTCACATCAAAGTTCATTTTCAAAAGTCTTTCTTATTTTCAGAAAACAATTTTCTTTAAAAATTCATTTCTCGAACTTGGGACCTCGGAATTTGATTCCGGGCATACGCGCAGGTCCCATATTTTCCTAAGGACCCTCCGGGACCGTCAAATCACTAGTTCGGGTCCGTTTACCAAAAATGCTGACCAAAGTCAACTTTATTCCATTAATTATCATAAATTCAATTGTTTAACACATTTCCACATAGATACTCCCCGGCTATGCACCCGGGCTGTTCATGCACATCGAGATGAGATTAACGGAGGATATCGAGGCCTCGGAACATAGTTTTTTCTAAATTAATACAAGATAACCTTTTGGGTCATCACAATCTCCACCTCTAAAACAATCGTTCATCCTCGAACGGACATAGAAAAGTACCTGAATCGGGGAAAAGGTGGGGATATCGGCTCCGCATATCTGGCTCGGACTCCCAAATAGCAGCCTCAACATGCTGACCTCTCCACTGAACATGAACCGAAGGATAACTCTTCGATCTCAACTGTTGCACCTACCGGTCTAATATGGATACCGACTCTTTCTCATAAGCCAAATACTTGTCCAACTGGACACCATTGAATTCAAGTACATGAGATGGATCCGCAATATACCTCCGGAGCGTAGATATGTGAAATACATGATGCACAAATGACAAACTAGGTGGCAAGGAAAGTCTGTAGGCCACCTCTCCTACCTTATCCAGAATCTCAAATGGACCAATGTACCTAGGGCTCAACTTGCCCTTCTTTCCAAATCTCATCAGGCCCTTCATAGGCGATACTCGAAGAAATACCTGGTCGCCTATCATAAATGCCAAATCTCGAATTTTGTGATCCGCATAACTCTTCTGTCTGGACTGAGCTGTATGAAGTCTATCCTGAATGATCTTCACCTTGTCCAAGGCATCCTGGACTAACTCAGAACCCAACAATCTGGCCTCTCTCGGCTCAAACCATCCGACTGGCGACCGACACCGTCTACTATACAACGCCTCATACGGAGCCATCTGAATGCTCGACTGATAGTTGTTGTTGTAGGCAAAAACAACTAAAAGGCAAGAACTGGTCCCATGAACCACCAAAGTCAATGACACAAGCTCGCAACATATCCTCCAGAACCTGAATAGTACACTCAGACTGTCCGTCCGTCCGTCTGAGGATGAAATGCGGTGCTCAAATCAATCTGTGTGCCCAACTCTCACAGAAATACTCTCCAGAAATGGGAGGTAAACTGAGTACCTCGTTCTGATATAATGGATATGGGCACACCATGCAGTCTAACAATCTCCCTCATATAGATCCTTGCCAACTTCTCTGTTGAATACGAAACTGATATTGGGATGAAGTGTGCTGACTTGGTCAGCCTGTCCACAACGACCCATACTGCATCAAACATTCTCTGAGTCCGTGGGAGTCCAACTACAAAGTCCATGGTGATACGCTCCCACTTCTACTCGGGGAGATGAATCTGTTGCATCAAACCACCGAGTCTCTGGTGCTCGTACTTAACCTGCTGACAGTTCAAGCACTGAGCTATAAGCTACAATATCCTTCTTCGTCCTCCGCCACCAATAATGCTGTCGCAAGTCCTGGTACATCTTTGTGGCGCCCGGATGAATAGAATACCGGGAACTATGGGCCTCTTGAAGTATCAGCTCACGAATACCATCCACATCAGGTACGCAAATCCGACCCTGCATCCTCAAAACTCCCTCATCATCAACCGTAACCTGCTTGGCATCTCCGTGCCTGACTCTATCTCTAATAACACATAAGTGGTGATCATCATACTACCTTGCCCAAATATAGTCATACAATGAAGAACGGGCCACGATATGGGCCAAAACACTACCAGTCTCAGAAACCTCCAATCTCATAAATCGGTTGTCTAACGTATGAACATCCAAAGTAAGAGGTCGCTCTCCTACTGATAAATAGGCAAGAGTACCCATACTGGCTGACTTCCGGCTCAAAGCATCGGCCGCCACGTTGGCCTTCCCCGGATGATAAAGAATGGTAATATCATAATCCTTCAACAACTCTAACCATCTCCTCTGCCTCATGTTCAACTCCTTATGCTTGCACAGATACTGTAAGCTCTTATGATCCATTAACACCTCACATGGCACACCATAACGATAATGCCTCCAAATATTCAATGCATGCACAACCGCTGCTAACTCCAAGTCATGAATTGGATAGATGTTCTCATGAACCTTCAACTGACGAGAAGCATAGGCTATAACCTTTCCATCCTGCATCAACACTGCACCAAGCCCAACTCGTGAAGAATCACAATACACGGTATACGGTCCTTAACCTGTGGGAAAAACTAACACTGGTGCCATGGTCAAGGCTATCTTGAGCTTCTGAATGCTCGCCTCACACTCATCAGACCACCTGAACTGAGCACTCTTCTGAGTCAACCTGGTCATCGGGGCTGCAATGGATGAAAAACCCTCCACAAACTGGCGATAATAACCTGCTAAGCCCATGAAACTCCGAATATTTGTAGCTGAGGTGGGTCTAGGCCAATCTTTGACTGTTGAAATCTTCTTGGGATCCACCTGAACACCCTCTGGCGATACCACATGGCCTAGAAATGCAACTGAACTCAACCAGAACTCACACTTTGAAAATTTTGCATACAATTGACTATCCCTCAAAGTTTGGAGGACGACTCTAAGGTACTGCTCATGCTCCTCTCTACTGAGAGAGTATATCAATATTTCATCAATGAAGACAATCACAAATGAGTCCAAATAAGGCTTGAACACTCAGTGCATCAACTCCATAAAAGCAGCGGGGGCATTTATCAGCGCAAATGACATCATCAAGAACTCATAATGCCCATAACGAGTGCGAAATGCTGTCTTAGAGACATCAGACGCCCTAATCCTTAGCTGATGGTAACCAGATCTCAAGTCAATCTTGGAAAACACTGAAGAACCCTGAAACTCGTTGAACAAATCATCAATCCTCGGCAAAGGATACTTGTTATTAATAGTAACCTTGTTTAAATGCCGGTATCCAATACACATCCTCATCGATCCATATTTATTCTTGACAAACAATATTGGGGCACCTCAAGGAGAAACACTAGGCCTAATGAAGCCTTTATCCAACAAATAATGCAACTAATCCTTCAACTCTGGCGGGGCCATATGATACGGTGGAGTAGAAATAGGCTGGGTTCCCTAAGCTAACTCAATACAAAAATCAATATCCTTGTCAGGTGGCATACCCGGTAGGTCAGCAGGGAATACCTCTGGAAACTCACGAACCACGGGCACAAACTCCAGGGAAGGAACCTCCGCGCTAGAATCACGAACATAGGCCAGATAGGCCAAACAACCCTTCTCAATCATGCGTCGAGCCTTCATATAAGAAATAAATCTACCAGAAGAATGACTAGGAGTCCCCCTCCACTCCAAACGAGGCACCCCTGGCAAGGCCAAGGTCACTGTCTTGGCATAACGGCCCAGAATAGCATAATAGGGGGATAACCAATCCATCCCCAATATAACATCAAAGTCAACCATATCAAGGAGCAAAAGATCAACCTGAGTCTCCAGATCACCAATAAATACTAGACAAGCACGGTAGACTCGATCTACCACTATAGAATCACCCACCGGTGGAGACATATGCCTATCAGTACTCAAGGAATCTAGAGGCTTACTCAAATAAGGGGAAAAATATGAAGACACATAGCAGAATGTAGAACTCGGATCAAATAACACAAAAGCCTCTCGGCTGCAAACTGAAATCGTACGTGTAATAACTACATCAGAAGCCTCAACATCAGGCTTGGTAGGAAAAGCATAGCATCGGGGCTGATCCCCTCCAACCTGATCATCTCTGGGTCGACCTACTGCAGCCTGACGTCTACCTCTCGTGGCATGTACTCCACCTCTATGAGTCTGACCTCTACCTCTGGCACAACGACCACCACCCCTAGCTAGCTGAAGGGGTGGGGGTGTACCTAATGCGGGAACCATGTCACGGGAACCCTCATACTGAGACGCACCAGAACCTCGGGGGCAAAACCTGGAAATATGCCCCAAACCACCACAAGTATAACAAGGCCTCTACTGATGTGGATGCTGACTCTGGAACTGGACCTGTCGACCCTGATAACCACCCGGGAAGCTCTAAAGCGATGGTGCACTTATAGGTGCTAGTGGTGCACTAATAGGAGCGGTGGTGCACTGTGAGCTACCAGAAGTGCCGACTGATAGGGTCTGGGAAGATGACCTCTACCGAAAGGATCCCTGCCCCCAGATGAGGCTCCACTGAATCGAAGAAAGTGACAGGGCCTCTTGTCAGCCCCCTGACCACCACCCTTTGACATAATCATCTCAATCCTCCGGGCCACATTGGCCGCATCCTGGAAGGAAATATCAGTACCTTACTCCTTGGCCATCTGAAGCCTGATGGGTTGAGCCAAACCCTCAATAAATAATAGCATACCGAGCTAGAGTGATGAACTTGGTATTGTACTGAGTGACAGACATAGATCCCTGTTGGAGGCGCTCAAACTGCCTTCGAGGATCCTCCCTCTGAGTAACTGGAAGGAACTTCCCCACGAATAACTCGGAGAACTGAGCCCAAGTCAATGGTGCAGACCCATCTGGCTTGAGAGACGGCTGGTGCAGTAGGAAGAAAACCGGCCTGAGCCACACTCTCCATAAGTCCTACTAAGCGGACTAGAGCGTCCTGAAGCACCAGGGTGGCAATGAACCCATCTAGGACCTGAGCTGGTCCAACTGGAACTGTCTGTGTAGGAACCTCACCGGCAAAGTCTACCTGTGGGTCTTCCATTGGGGCTGTGCCCTACCCCTGCCTCGACCTCTCGTAGGAGCTGCAATAGGAGAATCGGTTTGCTGATCGGTAGATAAGGAAGCACGCGTTCTCGCCATCTCCGAGAGAATAGAATTGAAACCCAATTAGCATTTAGAATTCAAATCGCACGAAAGAAAAGAAGAAAAGTGGAGTAATTCCTAACTTTGCAGCCTCTGTGGGATAAGTACACACGTCTCTGTACCGATCCCTCAGACTCTACATAGTTTTTCCATGATTTGTGAGACCTAAGAAACCTAGTGCTATAATACCAAATTGTCACGACCTGAAATCCCACCTTCAGGCCGTGATGGCGCCTAACATTGCACCCTCTAGGCAAGCGAACGTGTTAACTGAATTGATTTATTAAAAAGTGAAAATAACAAACACTGAATAGATAATATAGGTAAAGTGTGGAAGCATTAACATAAATCTAAATGACAATAGATAATAACGAAGAAATCCCTTTAAGTACAAAACCCAACAGTGGAGTCACAACCTCACGAACCAGTTTAAGATTTGACTAAAAATAATAGTTTGAAAATAAAATGATGTATCTGTCTAGAAAACACATAAATGACAGAATGAAAGATCGGCAGGGACGTCGATATCCACGAACGCCATGCGGAACTACCTCGGTGTCATCTGGAATAGACTAAAGGACACTCTCACTAGCGAGCCACTGGGTCCGGCTGCATAATATGCACAACATAAAGAAGTGCTGATGTAGCATCATTACAACCAACCCCATGTACTGAGTAAGTGTAGGGCCTAACCTCGGCAAAGTAGTGATGAGGCTAGGACTAGACAACAAATTGTACGTGTGCAGTTCAATAGTATAGTAGAAAATAAACAAGAATATAGTTACGGGGAAGAACATAATGGGGATAATAGGGGCAACAATGGATAAAATAGTAGAACCAAGTACTAACTGGAATATAGAAGTAAAGCAGGAAATGACAACTCGAAACAAGTAAAATAGACAGGAGAAGACACGGCATGACCCCTCGTGTATAGCCTCAAAATCACACGGCACAGAATGTCCCCTCGCGTATAAATAATAATGACTCATCATGGAATGTCTCCTCGTGCATCAATAATAATCAATGGGCACGTAATGTCCCCTCGCGCATAAATAATAATCAATCGACACGGAATGTCCCCTCGCGCATAAATAATAATCAATCGACACATAATGTTCCCTCGTGCATAAATATAATCAATCGGCACAGAATGTTACCTCGTGCATAAATAATAATCAATCGGCACGGAATGTTCCCTCGTGCATGATGAGTGTAAAAGCAACAATTGATATGAAAGTTTAACAATACGACATTTGAAATGTACAGAAATAATCAACAAAATTTTACTGTCCCGGCAAGGGACATAGCTATAACCAATCTCACTCAGTAGTATAATGTCAACACTAAAATCCTCGTCTGAACACATAATCAATAACTCTCTATGTCATGAAGTAACCTCAAGGTACCACTTCCAAGGTTCCCAATAATTCACAAGATAGAGAATATCAAAGAACATTAAATAATTCATCAAAATTCGACTCACGGGCATGATTGACCACAACATATAGGTACCTCTCATCTCACCTACATTTTGGACATGAATTACACATAGAAAATAAGACTCTATACCTAATCCCTCAACCTAAAGTTAGGCCAAACACTTACCTTGGCTCCAAGAATGCAAGTCAAGCCTCAATCGTGGGTTTTCCTCTTGAATCCGTCTCCGAAATGATAATATCTATACATAATTGACTTAATAACATCAATAATTATTCAATAACTCAATCCCAAAGCCTAATTATACATTTCCCATAATTCTTCCAAAAGTACCAAAATTTGACCCCGGGCCCGCTTGGTCCAAACTCAAGGTTCGGACCAAAATTCGATAACCCGTTCCCCCATGAACCCGAATATATAATTGGTTTTGAAATCCGACCCCAAAATGAGGTTGAATTTCAAAAATTTCCAAAAGCCCTAACTCTACCCAAAACCCCCAATTCCTACCTTTGATATATGTTTTTAGACCTAGAATTTAGTGATTGATATAGGAAAATGGAAGAAACAAGATTTAATATTACTTACCTAAGTTGTTATGGAGGAAGAGCAGCTTGGAAATCGGCTATGGAGTTTGGAGAAGAAGGAGATGGTGAAAAATATGAAAATCCCGTAATGGGTATTCTGTTTTTGAGCATTTAAATAACTGGGAGAAAATGGCTATCGCAATCGCAACATGTGCTCTGCAATCACGGAGGGTACTGGCATTAGACTTACGCGATCGCGAAGTGAAGGCTGCGATCACAGAGAAACCGGACGTGGACCCACGCGATCACGAACGAAAGAACGCGTTCGCACAGAATAATGGCCAAACACTAGCTTAATACAACTTTAAAAATAATATTCTTCATTTCATGTGTTTTAAAGAAAATATAATAAAAAAACTAAAAAGTAAATTGTAGTCTGACTCTGTTCGTTACCTTCATGGACTAAACTTATAGTCATAAATCCATGTAATCACAAAGTGTAATCTACTTTTATGATAGGATATTTATGCATGTGATGACCCAAAGGGTCATCTTATAAATTAAGACTCCATTTTAGGCTCATTAGCCTTAAAAAGATTAAGTTTAATTACCTTAATTTGCGTGCAGTCCGGATGTGAAACCTAAAAGCTTTTATGTGAAAATATGACTTTAAAATTTGGTTTTAGTTGACTTTTTTTAAACATTTTAGTAAAACGGACTTGGAACTGTGTTTTGAAGATCCCGGAAGGTCCGCAGTAAAATATGGGACTTGGATGTATGCCCGGAATTGAATTCTGAGGTCCCTAGCCGTAGAAATCAATTTTGAAAGAAAATTGTTTTGCTCGATTTTCAATAAAATAAAGAAATAAATTAATCTTTCAACTCATTAGTATGGGGCCCATATTTTGGTTTCGGAGCCCCATACAGGTTTCTTATGATATTTAAGTCCTATCTGTGAAATTTGGTGAGAATCGGAGTTGATTTGACGTGATTAGGACGCCCGGTTGAAAAATAGTGAAAGTTAAGTGTTCTTGAGAAAAATAATGAGTTTTGAGGTTAAATTCATAATTTTAGATGTTATTTTCATGATTTTATCGCACGAGCAAGTCCGTATGATGTTTTTAGACTTGTGTGCATGTTTGGTTTAGAGCCCCGAGGGCTCGGGTGACTTTTGGATAGGCTACAGGATGTTTTGGGCATGTTAAAGTCTGTTGTTTTGCAATTCTAGTGCACAACCACTTTGTTCTTCGCATTAAGTTACCCCAATCGCGAACGCGCAGAGTAGAATTTGCACTGGGGTATTTTTTTCTTCGCGAACGCGAAGCTCAAGATGCGAACGAGAAGCACTGGTGGGTTAAAGCTTCGCGAACGCATTCTGGCCCACACGAACGCGGTGTGTAAATGGTCCTGGGAAGGGGACCTGTTTTCCTCTACGCAAACGCGGTCAGGTCACCGTAAACGCGAAGGCCATCTGGTCCTGACCCTACGCGAACGCGATAGGCCCATCGCGAACGCAATGAAGCCTGTCCTATTATATAAAATCAAATTTTAAATCGGGCAGAACCTATTTTCATCATTTTTTTGAACTACAAAGACCTAGAAGCGATTTTCTTCACACAAATTCATCCCCAAAGTGTTGGTAAACAATTATAAACTCTTCTCTTTCAATTACCCAATGTTTTTCATCATTTCTCAACCAAAAATCAAGAATTTTCATGGTAGAAATTGGGGGTTTGGGTAGAATTAGGGAATTTTGTAAAAAAATTGAATTTTGACCTTGAATTGTGGTCGGATTTCGAAACTAGTTGCATATTTGGGCTCGGGGGTGAATGGGTAAATGGAATTTGGTCCAAACCTGAGTTTGGACCAAGCAAACCCGTGATCGTGTTTTAACTTTCTTTGAGAAAACTTAGGAAAATAATGATTTTTCAGTAAAGTTAGTTCCTTTAGCATAAATTAATGATATTAAACTAATTATGATTACATTTGAGCGGGTTAGAGGCTAATTCGAAAGGAAAAGCGATAATTGAGAAGTGAGTGGCCTGCGAATTTGAGGTAAGTGCTTGGTTTAACCTTGACTTGAGGGAATAGGAATCCCAACTTAAATGCTATGTGGATTCGCATGTGTGTGGTTTATAGATGAGGTGACGAGTGTCCATGCACCACCCAATTGTCTCTTAAACATGATCCCTTCCCCGTTTCCATTTATTTGCTTCCGGGCTTAATTGTTTCATGATCATTGAGGTTTATATGTCTATTTGGATTCGTCGATTTATTGTCAGTTATTGCTTCTAGTATTTTGGAAGGGTTGGTTATTATTTTTTTCTTTGTTATGTTACTTAAGGATTGAGCTAGTTTCCAGAGTTACGATATGTATATATATTCCGGTTGGCTTCATTATGAAATGATAATTGATGAAGTTTATGAGTTTTGTAGCTTGTGTTTACAATTGTTGATTTAAAAATGTTGTGAAAAGCTTGGCCTGAATTGTTAAAGTTTTTATGAATAAACTGATATGATATATTTGGTGGAAGCGGGTTGCACGCCGCAACAAGGAGTGATAAGGGTGAACATGTGGGATCGGGTTGCACGCCACAACAGGAGAAATACGGGTGATATATATATAGGGAGGAGCAATAAGGGTGGACAGGTGGGAGCGGGTTGCACGCCGCAACAAGGAGCGATAAGAGTGAATATTTATGTTTTACTGATTTTTGAAATAAGGATTTGGAAAACTTTGATTTTATAAAAAAAAAAAGTTTTTCATACTCTTATTTTATTGTGATTTAAATTGAAACTTGGAATTTTTAGGAATTGATTATAATTGACATTTGAAAAATGTTATCAAAGTTGTTTCTTTTATTTACTATTGCAAGTTCTTGGTTATCGAATTTATTGTTATTGTTTGTTTGTTTCTTTATTATATGTATATTGTTTGCAGGTTATGTAGTTAAATGACCCGCCGTAGACTCGTCACTACTTCGTCGAGGTTAGGCTCGGCACTTACTCAGTACATGGGGTTGGATGTACTGATACTACACTATGCACTCTTTTGTGCAGATCTAGGTACCGAACAGAGTTAGGCGATCTTAGTAGCTGAGCATTTTCATTGGGAGACACGAGGTAGATCTGTCGGCGTCCATAGACTCCTGGAGTTTTCTCTTTACTTTATAGGCGCTGTTTTATTTCGTTCGAAACAGACATATATACTTCTTTCAGCCATTATTGGTAGTATTCTTAGTAGTTCATGAATTGTGACACCAGACCCTAGGGTAGTTTTATAGTGATATATTTAATTCATGGTTCGTTTTAATCACTGATCGTTATTAGTATTTCATGAATTTATCTAGTGGAGAGTATTATATTCATATTTATTTTGAATGGTTCTATTATGTGTAAGTAACTTTAAAGGAAAATGGTTGGTAAATTTCAAACATTGGCTTACCTAGCAAGTATTGTGTTAGGCACCATCACGATCCCGTGGTTTGGGAATTTGGGTCGTGACAAGTTTGTATCAGAACACCAGGTTGCATAGGTCTCACAATTCACAAACAAGCTTTATATAGTCTGAGGGATCGGTACGGAGACGTCTGTACTTATCTGTCAGAGGCTATGGAGTTAGGAACAAACTCATTTTTATTTCTACTTTGTCATGCGATTCTTGATATCTCAGAAAAATACTGATTGAACTCTTTTATTGTCTCGCAAATGGCGAGAACACGTGCTTCCTCTTCCGCTAACCACCAATCCAGTCTTCCAGCAGCAGCAACTCCTATTAGGGGCAGAGGCCGAGGTAGGAGCAGGACACAGTCTACTACTCAGACAACAGCTCCAGCTGCGGATCCCCAGATTGAGATTTATGGGGGGGCTCCAGCTCAGACCGTTCCAGCTAGACCAGCTCAGGTCCTAGAGGGGTTCATTGCTACCCCGGTACTTCAGGATGCTTTCGTTCGATTAGTTGGCCTGACGGAGAGTGTAGCCCAGACTGGTGCACTCCCTGTTACAACAGCCGTATCTCAAGCTGGAGAAGGGGTCTAGACTCCTGCTACCCACGCTCCTGATCAGACTAATCCTCAGACCCAGACCCCAACAGCCAACCCAGTTCGGGTAGTTCAGACAATTGCACAGCCCTGATTGCTGATGGGGAAGCTATGACTTCTGATGGTTTATGGAGACTGGACATGTTCATCAAGCTAATTCCACTCCATTTTAGTGGTACATCTTTTGAATACCCACATGAGTTTCTTGACTGCTGCTATAGAGTATTGCAGAACATGGGGATAAATTGAGAGCAACGGGGGTAGTTTATATGAGTTGTGAAGTTTAACATTGTGGATTATCAGACATTGTGACCTGTGACTTCATGCCAAGTTGGGGAGTCCACTGTCAAGGAATACTTTGTGGAATCATGTGTTATATCGGTGTTGGCCCAGAATGTATAAGGCCTGAGATTTTGCAAGACATAAAGATGGGACTGCGGTATGTCTGCCTCCCTAATATCCCTATACCTCAATACCAAAGGAGTTATATAAACAACTTTAAATCTACGGAAGGTCTACTCAGCCTGGAAGTCATGATTGCGTATTTTGGAGTGCTGCGGAGGGAGTGCAGTGGTTGACGAGCTTCTAGACCCTAGGGTTCGCTCCAAGATTTATCTGTATAGAGCTCTACTTTTATGATCATTGTGCATCAATAGGTATGATAGTTACCCCAAAGAATAACGAATAGTATATGAATAAATGGGGTAGCTCAGCAGTGTTGAGACAACATAGTAAAAGAAGAAATTGGTCGCCGGTGCTTGTGGCAAGCCTATGACGAAGACGATCAGCCATTGCAACATCAACTACTTAGATCAGTTTTCCCAAATGCTATTTATAGAATTTGTTGCTCAGACTCATTAACATATTCAATTATAATCGTATAATTTTGTACGACAAAGGACAGATTAATAATTTATTTCGGCTAGTAGACCTTCCGTAAGTGCCAAGCCTAACCCTAGTCAAGTAGTGACGAGGTCAGGTTGAGGCTCTACTGTGTTTTTAAAACAAGTCAATATAAATTTAAAACAGTGAAACATAGATGAGCAATGATAAACAGGTTTAATGGAAACTGGAAGAATTTATAACAGACAGAGAGCTCTCGGCTCAGCACAACATATATCTCAATAGTAAATGTGCAATGCACTACAAGGGGAATGCTCTCGGATCTCAGTCTGTAGTCTCAATTTAAATATGCTATACAGTACAGGGGGAACGCTCCCGGATCTCTGTCCGTAGTCCCAATTTAAATATGCATTTCAGTACAGGGGGAAAGCTCTCGGATCTCGGTCCGTAGTCCCAATTTAAATATGAAATGCAGTATATGGGGAAAGCTCCCGGATCTCGGTCCGTAGTCCCAATTTAAATATGAAAAGTAGAAGCATGTCGGATACAACTTAATTAAATAGTCCAGGTAAACAACGGACAAGAATAGAGTAAAGCTAACTAAGCATGGTGCAACTACTAGTAAATAAGGGGAAATCAAGAATGGACAGGTAGGCATGCTTACTCTTAAGATAACTACTCAGTTAAGACAGGAAACAATAACATAGGAATGAAAATGAGTGATTTCATGGAAGTAAAAATAGGATTTTAGAAACAATGACCCGTGTACGCACTCGTCACCTCACCTACACGGCATCCACGTAACAAAATCAGTATAAAAATTCCTGAGGGGAAGTCCCCCAACACAGAATTAGGCAAGACACTTAACTTGACTGCTCTAATCAACTCAATACCACGCTCTTGCCACGAGTATCCGACTCCGGGTGGCCCAAATCTATTCAAATTGAGTGCAAAATGTAAATATCACTTCAAGGGAAAAAATAGCTAATTATTTCTAAGCTAATACGCGAAATTAGGAAAGTCTCCCAAAAAGTCCCCTTGGCCAACGTCTTGGAATCGGATAAAAATTTATATTTCCCAAACACCCATTCGCTCATGAACCCACTCGAACAAGAATCAACAAAATCCGACATCTAAATCTCCCTAAATCCTCAGATTTCTACTTGGGGAAATTTCATTCCAATTTCATGGTTTTTCATCCAATTTAATTGATTATATTGAGGAAATTGATAGAGATTATTGATATACAAATGGATTAAGGTTAGAAAAAGTAACCTATGATTCTCCTATTCAAATCCCACTGAAAATCGCCAAGTCCCGAGCTCACAATCGATTTTGGAGTTATGAATTTAAAACCCTCGGATATTGGTATAACCAGCCTAGATGTTTCACACCTGCGACGCTAGGATCGCACCTGCGGTGCCGCACCTGCGGAAACACAATCGCAGGTGCGAAAACTCGTTAAAAGACCTGGGGTCGCACCTCCGGTGGCTGGGTTGCAGGTGCTTCTCCGCACCTGCGGATACTCTTTCGCGCCTGCGAGTCGGGCCAGCCTAAGTTACGTCCGCATCTTCGTGCACTCCCTTCGCACCTGTGTGTCTGCATCTGCAGAAATACCCTCGCAGGTGTGAGACACCAGAACCAGAATGGTTCAGCTTCTCTCAAAGTTCCAAATTCACCCGTTGGGCATTCGAAACAACCCGAGGTCGCCGGGACCTCAACCAAAACAACCAACTAACACTAATACCCCATTCAAACTTGGTCGATCCTTAAAAACACATATCATAACATCAAAATCATCAAATATGCATAGATTCAAGCCTAAGAACTTATTAATTTTCTATCACATTTGATGTCGAAACACGTCTAAACTCATCCGAATGACGTCAAATTTCTCACACAGGTCATAAATTACATTACGGACCTGCTGCCACTTTTGGAATTCCATTCCGAGTCCGATGTCAAAATTTCACCTATCGGCCGAAATCGCCAAAATTCTAACTTTCGCCAATTCAAGCCTAAATCCACAACCGACTTTGAAAACACATTTTGAACACGCTCCCAACCACAAATTAACCCAACGGAGCTAACGGAGTCGACATAATTCCATTCTGGATCCGTCTTCACACAGCTCTAGCTACAGCCAGATTTCTAAGGCTAAATTCCACATTTATGGACTACGTGTCCAAAATCACCCCGGATTTCATCACTCAACGCTCCGACAAGATCCAATAACATAAATAGACTTGGGAGAAATGGTTATTAGGGGATTGGGGCACTAACTATCAAAATGATCGATCGGGTCGTTAGAATGGGTGTTGGGGTTTGGTCTGAACCTCGTGTTTTGACCAAGCGGGCCCGTGGTCAATTTTTGACTTTTTTGGAAGAATGATAGAAAACTCATAATTAAGCGTTGGGGTTTAATTATTTAGCATTTATTGATATTATTAAGCTAATTATGTCTAGATACAATCGAATTGAAGGTGAATTCTAAAGGGAAGGCGGTAACTGAGGCTTTAGTTGGACGTGAAGTTCGAGGTAAGTGTTTAGCTTAACCTTAGGTTGAGGGAATAGGTATTGTGTCATACTTTCTAAGTGTTAGTTATTTGTTCAATGTATAGGTGTGGTGACGAGTACCTATCTGTTGGTGTCAAGCATGCCCGTGAGTCAAATATTGTGATTTATGTGATGTTTTATTAAGCATTACTTGAGTTTAATTTGATCATTATCCGTCTTGGCGGTATTTCCTTGGTGTTGATAATTGTTGAATATTGGTTCAAGTTTAGCATTACTACTTGAAGTTAAGTGACTAAATGAAATTGGTTATAGTTGTTTCCCTTGCCGGGATGATATTAATTCTATTGTTGGCTATCTTGCCGGGACGTTGTGGTTCTTATTATTGTTATATTGTTGAATTTCCTTGACGGATTGATGTTATTGATTTGTTTGGGTGAGGAAGAGTGTAAAGCCGAAGGGTGATGCCATGCATGATATTGTGAGGAAGAGAGTAAAAGCACGAAGGGTGATGCCATGCCATATTATGATATTAATAGCACGAAGGGTGATGTCGTGCCGTTTCTATTGATTTATTGTGAGGATGAGAGTAAAGGCAGGAAGGTTGATGCCGTACATTCTGTTTATTATTTGGTGAGGCTGAGAGTAAAAGCATGAAGGGTGATGCCGTGCACTTATTTTTTTTTTGTGTGTTTTTATTTCTTTTGTTTAAATTGATATCTAATTTTTTTCCTTACTTCTTATCTCCATTAGCTGATATTTCCTCCCCTCAGCATGTTCCCCTTTCCTTGTATTTAGCTGCTTAATTCTTATTGTTATTATTTTCTCCGTATATGATTAAACTGCACAGGTTTAGTTGGTTGTCGTGTCCTAGACTCGTCACTACTTCACCGCGGTTAGGCTCGACACTTACTCAGTACATGGATTCGGTTGTGCTGATGCTACACTATGCATTTTTGTGCATATCCCAGTATTGGACTCTTTGGACCATAGTGTGAGCATGTAATTTTTCACCTACTAAATACCCCTACGAAAATTAGATAAGCAAATTAATCTTATGGATTTTTGTTGGATTTTTAGTGATTAATTGTGAATTGTTTTGCATTTGCATATTCATAATTCGTCTTTTTAAAATTATTTAAAATTGCATCATTCGGCGCACCATTATTATCAAGGAATTATAAACTCATTATTTGTGACTGATTGAATTGAATAACAAAACGAATTATGATTATTTGAGGTGATGTAGTTTTGATAACTAATTTCTAAAATTAATCATTTTTTATGGGTTTAATTAGGAATATTAAAATTAATTAATTAATAGACAAATTAAGTTAGAATTAATCACTACACCTTTTTATTAAGTGTTTGATTTAATTAAAAGACAATTAATTAAATTAGTATAGGAAAAATTAGGCCTAAAATCGGACATGGGCCAAGAAATACCCAGGCCCAAACCTATGTCTACACTACTCACCTGCCCATCCCATAACCCCAGCAACCCGGCCTACCCCAGCCCTCGTCAAAAACGACACTGTTTGGACTAAGACTAATCCCAGCCGTTGATCTCTTAAGATCTATTGGCTGGGAACTAATTAAACATATACTATATAACTGTCCAACCCCCCCCCCC